>JABGLX010000380.1:0-67181 GCA_014281875.1 Nibea albiflora | reverse complement strand
TCAAGTCAGTCTGCTCGGGGATGCTGCTTGTGGTGACCGGCATTTCCTTTTGAGTGAAGGTGTCAGGAAGAGGAAGGAAGTTGTCGCGTCCAGTGCTGAAACTTCGAGTCTGACACCACATAAGCTGGGACAGGCTTTCCTGATTTAAGGTTCGCAGCAGGATGTGAGTCCTTTTGCCTTTGAGGCCGAGCTGTGACATGAGCTCCTCTGAGCAGAAGGTGGCAGAGGACCCAGGATCTAAGAGAGCATACACTTGATGGACATGGCTGCCTTTGCTGCCTTGACTCTGACCGGAAACAATGGGAAGCACGCTTTCTTGGTCTCCGGCCCCTATATGACCACATAATTCTGCTGATGCACCACCTATAACACCAGAGGGCCCTTTTGGCTCACTAAACCGTGCTGTCTTTATTCATATGGTCTTTGGGATCAATGTGCAGGGCGCTTGGATGAGCCTTCTTGCATATGTTGCAGGTGAGACGATTTTTGCAGTCTTACTAATATGACCGCCTATGGAAAGGCATCCAAAGCAAATGCCCTTTGTTTCAAAAAGCTGAAGCTTGTCTCTGTGGGCTTTCTTTGCGAAATCTTTACACAAATTCAAAGTGTGGTTTGAGCTACAGAAGGGGCAAGGGCGCTCAGGCTTTGGTCTCTTTTGGGGAAAGAGGCCACATTGTAACATAGCTGCTACCAGATGATTTAAGGCCTGTAACTTAACAGGGGACTTAATCTTTCTCTAACTGTCTGATCCTGAAGATAACACAAAGACTGGGTCAGCTTGCTGCAATGCGAGCTTGTCTTTCAATAAAAGTGACAAGATCCAATATTCTCACCCTGCGGTTGTGTTGTTCTTGCAGCTCGTATGGTTTGTTCCGCCATTCTCCCTGAGCTTGTATGGCAACTTGAGGGCAATGCTTCTCATGCTTGACACTGTATTCAGCTCTCATCCATGTACTCCAGGTCCTCCATAGTGTTGCAGCAGCTCCTGAGGAACATGGCATTAATCCTGCAGACTTTGGAATCCTCTGATTTCATTTGCGGCCAAGATAGAGCCTTTTCAAGATAAGCACAAGAGAGATTTTATATTCATTTCCAAAGTTGTTTTAAGTAATTTTTTTGCTTTCTGATAGGCCTCTATATGGTGTCATGTACTCACAGCTCTTGACTAATCTTTGCGCTTGGCCTCTGGTGTGACTGAATAAGAAACTGTAATCTGTCTCTGCTGTTATCAATCATGTTCTCAAAGGAGTGAATGAATGATCTGTACTCTAAAAACATGGCCATCAAAGATTGGAATGTTACCTTGTGGTAAGTAGACAACAGTTGTTGCTTCATCAGCATCCTGTTAATTCACTTTGATTTTCCAGCATTTGCTTATGTGGCTTTCCTGTGATGATGACATGGGCACAGAGGGATTTGCCGCTGTGCACAGGGTACTGGGTGGCTTGGGCGGAGCTTGACTGTGACTGGGGAGTAGCAGAGGGGAAACCATGAGGCGGTGTGCGTTGTGGTTGTGATACATCACTAGTGGGCCTGGGATGGAAAGTAGACCTACGTGATGTCTATCTCTATCTAAGGCTGAGTCAAACAGGGGAAATTGAAACCTGAACACCAGTCTTGGGTCGGACTGCAGGGCCAAGGGAAATCCTGTCCTGAAGATGAAGTGAATGCTGCAGCCTTTCGTCCAGTTCATGGCAGCTGATGTATCAGCTGTGGCTTCAGCTGCTTCTGCACCTATAACTGGCATTGGAAGTGGGACAAAATCAATTTTATCAGAGCTGTACAAATTAAGATTCAGCCTCTCTCAAATAGTTGATCTTAGCAGTAGTGGCTTCCAATTGTCAGCATTCAGTTCCAGCGTTCTCTCCGTTTCCTTAACATTTCCTCCTGTTCCTCAATCTCGTGTTTTCTCCTGTAATTTAGATGCTTTGGCAAATAAGGCCACTCGTTCGGCCTCGCATTAATGCGCAGTGTTGTAGATGCTTCACTTGAGCCTCTTGATGACCCTGATTGCGCATCAATAAAGTCAGGGTCGGGGTCGGCATTATCAGCGGAATCGGGCAGAGGGTTTTCCACATGCGCAGCGGAAGAAGTGGCCTCGGCTACTAAGGGGGAACTAGGATCCTCTATGGCTCTAATCCATTTTGTGGCCTTTACAACGAAAGCCGCGATCTGTGCGTATCTCGGCTGATACCATTTTTCATTGTCCTCTTGCCGGACTTCCTCACTCAGTGTGTCAGCATAAGACCGCATGCAGGTCCTTAAAGTCGGCAAGATATTCCTCAAACTAACCATATTTCCTTTTACCTCATCAATAAATTCATCTCCAGCCATCAAGTTATTTATAATGTTCATTCTCCGAGTGATATGAGACATTTTTTCCTGATCTTGCCAAACGGAGACGTGTTATCGTATCATCCGTTTGTTGTTTCTTGTTTGTCTTTTCCGGCCATGATTATTAAAATAATCTTCCAAAGGCACACAAAACATAAATCCCTCTTCCCGACAATGCAATATTACTCATGAGTCAGAAAAGAGTTGTCAGTATTTCAAAAAATCCCAATTGTCGCGCTTCATTCATGCGTATTATACGAAAGTTTAAATACGCTCGTCCTTTTTAAATCCTCCACCAAACATAAGGATCTCAGTCCATAAACTCAAAAATCTCCATCCGAAGTCGTTTCTAAATTCTTTCAATATTATTCCAAAACGAAAAAGTAATTCAGGATAGCGGCATTTCAAACACGTACCTCGCTTCCTTTGTTCAAGTCCATGCGTCAGGCTGACATTTCCTATTGTCTCCAATGCACGCGGTTTCAAAAGTTTCTTTTGCCTGAATCCTCAGCTCGTCGTTGACTATTGTAGTGGCAAAACTTCGTTTGGGTTTTTCTTGTAACCTTTGTATCCAGTTTTCCAGGTTCCTTTGTGTCACCACTTGGAGAAAGCAGTCGTGCAGTGTCAGACGCGCAGTTTGTGACCAAAAACAATCCAGTGAGAGCTGATTGATGAATGAAGCCGATAATTTATTGTAACTTAAATAAACACATAAATAACGCATTGTTTGCATGGGTCTTTTAAATCTTGTAATTGGCAGGACCAACACAGCTTCACACGCTGCGGTCAATGACGGTGTCTGCTGCTCTGCCTTCTCCACATGATACCTGAGGGGCTGCTATTCAATCAGTCGCACCACCATCCTCACCTGTAGAGGGTGCACACTCACAAAACAATGTAAATAATTGAATTCAAACAAACTTAACTGTGGCTCCTACACGCCGGCCCCTTAATTGTTATTTATATAATCAATTACATACATATTTACATTACTGTACATATTATATACATTACTTTTCTTTATAATGGTCAGGGTCACTGGTCACTCATCAGCCTCAAGGATTCGGCACAGCTTAGTGATGGGCCTCTCAAGAACTGATGTCTTTGTCTGGACTTTCACAGCACAGACCAGGCCCTTTCACATCTGGTTTGACCTCCAGCACTCTCCCCAGTAGCCAGGACCCTCGAGGAGCAGTGGGGTCAACCACCAGGACAATGTCTCCAATTTTTAGGTTTTTCTTTATTGATGTCCACTTCTGCCTCTCTTGCTGTAAAAGGAGATATTCCTTGGTCCATCTGCCTCCAGAAGAGGTCAGCCAGGTACTGGGACCTGTTTCCAGCGGCGTCTGGCGTAGAGATCGGACCTCAGGAAGGTTCCAGGGGGCAGAGTGGGCATAGATCTGAGCAGGAGAATGTGATTGATTAGTGGCTCGAGGTCGAGTGGATCTGAGGACACTGTGGAGAGTGGACGGTTGTTGAGGATTGCCTCTGCCTCGCAGAACAAGGTCTGAAGGCCTTCATCATCAATCGACTGCTGATGGAGAGTGGAGTTCAGCACTTGCCGGACGGAGCGTATGAGCCTTTCCCAGACTCCGCCATGGTGTGATGCTGCTGGTGGGTTGAAGCTCCATTCTATTTGTTCAGTTAGCAGGGCATCCTGGATCCTCCTCTGGTTCAGTGACATCAGTGCCCTTTTTAGCTCAGCCTGAGCGCCTACCAGGTTTGTTCCATTGTCAGACCTGATGTGCTTGACTTGACCCCTCCTGCAGATAAATCTCCTCAAAGCATGTATGCATGAGTCAGTGTCCAACGTGTAGGCAACCTCCAAGTGAATGGCTCTACTGGACATACAAGTAAAAAGTACGCCATACCTTTTGATGGTTCCTCTTCCTCGTTTTACTTCAAAAGGGCCAAAGTAATCTAAGCCAACATTGGTAAAGCGAGGGAGGTCAGGCAGGATTCTCTCCATTGGCAAGTCTGCCATTTTTTGCTCACCTGCTTTGCCCCTCACACACCGACACCTGACACATCTAGAGAGCACCTTTATTGCTACTGAGTTGCCCTTTACAATCCAGTATCTTTTGCGGAGCTCGGAAAGCATGTGGTTTCTTCCACTGTGACCACTGCGCTGCCAGTGTTGCCATTTCTGCAGGGAATGCCTGCTGCTGGACATAGGAGATAACTGACCTTTCTGCCTCTGCAAGATCTTTCACAGAGAGGAGCTTTCCACCAATGTTGGTCCTGAAATCAATCTTTTCTTTATTTGAGCGGGTGTTAATTTACCATGCCACTGCTTTGAGTAATTTCATCCAGTCTGAGAAGAATGAGATAAGCTGGTCTGTGGGTGTTTCAGTTTTTACCACTGCTGTAAACATAGCAGTGCCTTTCCTGACCTCTGGATCATCCTGAAACAGTGAGCCCAATGCTCCCGCCACTGGCCAACTTTTTTCTGGCTTCCACAGGAATTCAGGAGCATGAATCCACCTTTTCTGCTCCCTGAATTTTCTTGCAGTCAGTCCTCTTGAACAGTCGTCAGCAGGATTGTCTTTGCTGCGAACATATCTCCACTGAGACAGCTCTGTGTTGTCTCGAATCATCGATACCCTGTTTGCTCCATAAGTCTTAAACTTGGCACGGTCATTTGCAATATATTTTAGGACTGTTTGGCTATCAGTCCAGAAAACTGAGGGCTTTAAGTCCAAGTGCAATTCTCTCCTCAGCATTCTGTCCACTCTTACCAGCAACACGGCCGCAGCGAGCTCCAGCCTCGGCACTGTGATGGTCTTTAGGGGGAGGACCCTGGACTTTCCTAAGACAAAAGCGACATGTATCACATTCTGCTGGTTTACTTGTCTGATGTAGCTGACTGAGCCATAGCCACTCTCACTGGCATCGGCAAAGTGATGCAATTCTGCACATTTTGTCTCTCCATAATCCTGGGGTTTCAGACAGCGTGGCATGCTAAAGTCTTTTATCATTTTTAGAGGTTCATCCCATCCAAAGCCCCTTTGCAACTGCTCCTGTAGCAACTGCTTGGGCAGTGCTGGATGGCATGAGATTCTGTGGCCACAGACTTGGCACAATCATCTACATAAAAGTTGTGGCGGATGGTCTCAGCCACCTGAGGGGGGAAACAGTTCTCATTGTCAGCAGCAGTCTTTTGCAATGCAAAGTTGGCCACACTAGGAGAGGACACAGCACCAAAGATATGTACAAGCATACAGTGTTCCTTTGCTATCTGGCAGGTGTCACCTTGTGGCCACCACAAGAACCTCAAATAGTTCACATCAGACTCAGCCACTCTGACCTGATGGAACATTGATTTAAAGTCAGCCATGATTCCAATGGGCTCCTTACGAAATCTCAGAATCACTCCAATTAGAGAGTTGGTCAGATCAGGACCCTGGAGCAGTTCTGTGTTCAGGGATACACCTTGATAGGAGGCAGCACAATCAAACACCACTCTAAGTTTGTTCTTTTTAGGGTGGTACACTCCGTGGTGTGGTAAGTACCATACCTTTCCTGGTGGCTGTCCGAGTTCCCCCTGTAGGACTTCCTCAGCATAGTTGTTCTTGAGTACGTCACTGATAAACGTAACATAGTCCTCTTTGAATCGCTCATCTCTTTTCATTTTCCTTTTCAGGCTCTGCAACCGCTGTCCAGCAACTTGGAGATTGTTTGGCATGAGCACATCAGGATTTCTGAAGGGCAGTTTTAGACTGTAATGTCCGTCTTTCAAAAGTGCTCCATTAGCAATTTTCAAAAATCTTTTGTCCTCAATAGACATCTCAGTCTTTTCCTCTGAGGCAACTTCATTGAAATCCTGATTGTACTGTGATATCAGCAGCTTTTCCAGATTCACCACTGAAATCTTGTTCACAGTCACCCTGTCTACACAGTCAGCAGCACTTCTCAGTGGCCCATTTACAACCCACCCCAACAATGTCCTAACAGCATCGGGACCCCCCTCTGTGACTGTTGATTACCTCCCAGGGCTCTAATTAAGTTTGGAGCATTTGTGCCAATCAGAAGCTCCACCTTTGAATTGATGGTGGGGATTGTAACTTGACTAAGATACGCCCAATGCGTCAAGTCAGTCTGCTCGGGGATGCTGCTTGTGGTGACCGGCATTTCCTTTTGAGTGAAGGTGTCAGGAAGAGGAAGGAAGTTGTCGCTGTCCAGTGCTGAAACTTCGAGTCCTGACACCACATAAGCTGGGACAGGCATTTCCTGATTTAAGGTTCGCAGCAGGATGTGAGTCCTTTTGCCTTTGAGGCCGAGCTGTGACATGAGCTCCTCTGAGCAGAAGGTGGCAGAGGACCCAGGATCTAAGAGAGCATACACTTGATGGACATGGCTGCCCTTTGCTGCCTTGACTCTGACCGGAACAATGGGAAGCACGCTTTCTTGGTCTCCGGCCCCTATATGACCACATAATTCTGCTGATGCACCACCTATAACACCAGAGGGCCCTTTTGGCTCACTAACCGTGCTGTCTTTATTCATATGGTCTTTGGGCTCAATGTGCAGGGCGCTTGGATGAGCCTTCTTGCATATGTTGCAGGTGAGACGATTTTTGCAGTCTTTACTAATATGACCGCCTATGGAAAGGCATCCAAAGCAAATGCCCTTTGTTTTCAAAAAGCTGAGCTTGTCTCTGTGGGCTTTCTTTGCGGAAATCTTTACACAAATTCAAAGTGTGGTTTGAGCTACAGAAGGGGCAAGGGCGCTCAGGCTTTGTCTCTTTTGGGGAAAGAGCCACATTTGTAACATAGCTGCTACCAGATGAATTTAAGGCCTGTAACTTAACAGGGGACTTAATCTTTCCTCTAACTGTCTGATCCTGAAGATAACCAAAGACTGGGTCAGCTGCAATGCGAGCTTGTCTTTCAATAAAAGTGACAAGATCCAATATTCTCACCCTGCGGTTGTGTTGTTCTTGCAGCTCGTATGGTTTGTTCCGCCATTTCTCCCTGAGCTTGTATGGCAACTTGAGGGCAATGCTTCTCATGCTTGACACTGTATTCAGCTCATCCATGTACTCCAGGTCCTCCATAGTGTTGCAGCAGCTCCTGAGGAACATGGCATAATCCTGCAGGACTTTGGAATCCTCTGATTTCATTTGCGGCCAAGATAGAGCCTTTTCAAGATAAGCACAAGAGATTTTATATTCATTTCCAAAGTTGTTCTTAAGTAATTTTTTTGCTTTCTGATAGCCTCTATATGGTGTCATGTACTCACAGCTCTTGACTAATCTTTGCGCTTGGCCTCTGGTGTACTGAATAAGAAACTGTAATCTGTCTCTGCTGTTATCAATCATGTTCTCAAAGGAGTGAATGAATGATCTGTACTCTAAAACATGGCCATCAAAGATTGGAATGTTACCTTGTGGTAAAGTAGACAACAGTTGTTGCTTCATCAGCATCCTGGTTAATTCACTTTGATTTTCCAGCATTTTGCTTATGTGGCTTTCCTGTGATGATGACATGGGCACAGAGGGATTTTGCCGCTGTGGCACAGGGTACTGGGTGGCTTGGGCGGAGCTTGACTGTGACTGGGGAGTAGCAGAGGGGAAACCATGAGGCGGTGTGCGTTGTGGTTGTGATACATCACTAGTGGGCCTGGGATGGAAAGTAGACCTACTGTGATGTCTATCTCTATCTAAGGCTGAGTCAAACAGGGGAAATTGAACCTGAACACCAGTCTTGGGTCGGACTGCAGGGCCAAGGGAAATCCTGTCCTGAAGATGAAGTGAATGCTGCAGCCTTTCGTCCAGTTCAATGGCAGCTGATGTATCAGCTGTGGCTTCAGCTGCTTCTGCACCTATAACTGGCATTGGAAGTGGGACAAAATCAATTTTATCAGAGCTGTACAAATTAAATTCAGCCTCTCTCAAATAGTTGATCTTAGCAGTAGTGGCTTCAATTTCAGCATTCAGTTCCAGCGGTTCTCTCCGTTTCCTTAACATTTCCTCCTGTTCCTCAATCTCGTGTTTCTCCTGTAATTTAGATGCTTTGGCAAATAAGGCCACTCGTTCGGCCTCGCATTAATGCGCAGTGTTGTAGATGCTTCACTTGAGCCTCTTGATGAACCTGATTGCGCATCAATAAAGTCAGGGTCGGGGTCGGCATTATCAGCGGAATCGGGCAGAGGGTTTTCCACATGCGCAGCGGAAGAAGTGGCCTCGGCTACTAAGGGGGAACTAGGATCCTCTATGGCTCTAATCCATTTTGTGGCCTTTACAACGAAAGCCGCGATCTGTGCGTATCTCGGCTGATACCATTTTTCATTGTCCTCTTGCCGGACTTCCTCACTCAGTGTGTCAGCATAAGACGCATGCAGGTCCTTAAAGTCGGCAAGATATTCCTCAAACTTAACCATATTTCCTTTTACCTCATCAATAAATTCATCTCCAGCCATCAAGTTATTTATAATGTTCATTCTCCGAGTGATATGAGACATTTTTCCTGATCTTGCCAAACGGAGACGTGTTATCGTATCATCCGTTTGTTGTTTCTTGTTTGTCTTTTCCGGCCATGATTATTAAAATAATCTTCCAAAGGCACACAAAACATAAATCCTCTTCCCGACAATGCAATATTACTCAATGAGTCAGAAAAGAGTTGTCAGTATTTCAAAAAATCCAAATTGTCGCTGCTTCATTCATGCGTATTATCGAAAGTTTAAATACGCTCGTCCTTTTTAATCTCCACCAAACATAAGGATCTCAGTCCATAAACTCAAAAATCTCCATCCGAAGTCGTTTCTAAATTCTTTCAATATTATTCCAAAACGAAAAAGTAATTCAGGATAGCGGCATTTCAAACACGTACCTCGCTTCCTTTGTTCAAGTCCATGCGTCAGGCTGACATTTCCTATTGTCTCCAATGCGCGCGGTTTCAAAAGTTTCTTTTGCCTGAATCCTCAGCTCGTCGTTGACTATTGTAGTGGCAAAACTTCGTTTGGGTTTTTCTTGTAACCTTTGTATCCAGTTTTCCAGGTTCCTTTGTGTCACCACTTGGAGAAAGCAGTCGTGCAGTGTCAGACGCGCAGTTTGTGACCAAAAACAATCCAGTGAGAGCTGATTGATGAATGAAGCCGATAATTTATTGTAACTTAAATAAACACATAAATAACGCATTGTTTGCATGGGTCTTTTAAATCTTGTAATTGGCAGGACCACACAGCTTCACACGCTGCGGTCAATGACGGTGTCTGCTGCTCTGCCTTCTCCACCTGATACCTGAGGGGCTGCTATTCAATCAGTCGCACCACCATCCTCACCTGTAGAGGGTGCACACTCACAAAACAATGTAAATAATTGAATTCAAACAAACTTAAATGTGGCTCCTACACTTGTCATACATCCCTCCTTTTCGTCCACACACTGGACGAATGGTTTATCAGGGTTTGGAACCCCTAAAGTTGAAGCGGACTGTAGAGCTTTCTTCAAGTTGACAAAAGATGTCTCAGCCTCTGGTGTCCAGGTGAGTTTGGAGGAGGCTGTGAGGCCCCTAGCATGTGTGGCATCTCTTAAAGGACGTTCAAGCACAGAGAAGTTAGGAATGAAATGTCTGCAATATGAACACATGGCCAAAAAAGACATAGCTTGTTTCTTTGTGAGTGGCTTAAGTGTGTTGACGATAGCAGGTATGCGTTCCGGAGACAGAGACTTGCCGTTTGGGGTTAACACGTGACCCAAAAAGGTGACCTTCTGCTGTACGAACTGTAGCTTACTCAGGCTAGCTTTGTGTCCTTCCCGACACAGATGTTGCAGGAGGGCAACAGTGTCCGTCTCACACTGCTCCTTAGTGGGAGAAGCAATATGTAGGTCATCACCATACTGTAAGAGAGCAGAGCCTTCAGAAAGAGACAATGTCGATAAGCTTCTGGACAAGGCTGCATTGTAGAGAGACGGAGATGAGGTGAAGCCTTGACACATTCTAGTGAAAGTGTAACATTTTCCATCAAACAGGAATGCAAACCAGAACTGCAGCATCCAGACTTACCGGAGCTTCTTTAAAAGGGCTCACAGAGTGAAGCAGCTCCTCTTATCCCACATACGCACAATACTTCTTCCTAATAAACAACAGACTCATAAGAAGTACTTTCAATTGATAAATCATGAATGTTCGACTTCTATGTTGTTGTTTTCTTATCAATGTCCGTTAGCTCACCCACTAAAAGGGAGGGGGTGGGGGGGCTCTCTGTAGTCAACGTCTCTGGTCAAAGGGTGCTTGCACTCTTGTCCCTGACAATGAGTAAGGGCTGATGCGCCGCCTTGTGGTTGGGAGTGGTAAAAACTCTTAAATGAGATTATTTAGTACCCATGTCAATCAATCAATCAAATTTTATTTGTATAGCCCAAAGTCACAATATACATTTGCCATAGAGGGCTTTACAATCCTAGGGGAGTGACACCCTCTGTGCTTCGACCCTTGGTTTGAGTGAGGAAAAACTTGCCCAAAAAACAAACAAAAAGAAACAACATTTTAACAGGGAAACAAAGCTGAAAGAAACACCAGGAAGAGCCACAGAGGAGGGATCCCTCTCCCAGGACGGACAGACATGCAAAGGACGTCACATGTACAGAACAATGTGGGTTAGATTATTATGTACTGTAATGGCTACCCAATTTCCCTTTGGAGATTAATCTCTTCATAGACTTACATGGTCTTCTAGAGCTTTATTTTGCCAATTGCACACTGACAAGCTAGCAAAAGGAATCTATCTGCAAAGTCTGCGAGGAGTCAGACATATTACATATTATACTTATTACAAATAAGTACAAAAAGAGTATATCGAGGCAGAAAAAGACAAGGAAAGCACCAATATATGCATTTATTGACTTACCTATACAAAAATAAATAAAGACAAAATGGAAAAAAATCAAGAAAAGCAGTGCTCCCTTGAACATCAGTGATGCATTTATTGACTTACCTATCCAGAAATAAATAAAGACGAAAAGCAAAAAATAAAGACTGGTCCACAAATACAAAGGCCGTTTAAAAGAAGGGCCTGAGTCGGCTTTACTTCCTTTACTTCAGTGTCTGCGACAGGATGTTGCAGATGTTCTGTATGGGTGGGATGCAAATTTGTGTTGATATGATGTCAGTTTATGAGGAATGTTTTATGATATTTGTTAAGTACATAAGGTGTTATATTGCACTGTAGCTTTTTAAATACTGTTCGTTTACAGATAGAAAGAGTTACAAAGAGAAATAGGCTGCAGTTGAAAAGATAAATAGTGATTAGAGGAGCTGTTTGAAATATAAATAAGTGCATTTATGTTAAAACATGAGTTCACGATGAATAATTGTCATGGTAAAAATACTTTACCCCCGCAGTAGGTGAAATAGCTTGTTTTGTCCTGTAGATGGTGCCACAGGGCCACTCATCACAACTGTTAATGTGTCTCACAGTACTACACGAAGGAGATAGGAGATGTTCTATCAGCAATCACCATCTTCTTTGCTGCGGTGTCCTGGGGTGCGGGCACTGAGGCAAAGGACGCCAACAGACTGAACAAACTCATCGAATAGACTTAATCTGTTGTCGGCTCTAAGCTTGCCTTCCCTGGAGGAGGTGATGGAGGAGAGGATGCTGGCAAAACTGCTGGCAATCATGGACAATCCCTCCCACCCCCTCCACACAACACTGGACAAGCTAAAGAGCAGCTCCAGCAACACACTCACTGACAATACTATTAATATTATCATGATATACTGTTGTTATTGTAGTGCCCTTTAGCCTAACTGGAAGAACACACTATAGACACTTACACTCTTACTAGGGTCGGATGAGTTGAACCCCTAAATCATTCAAATGGGGGAGCATGAAGTTGATGAGTTGACAATTTATTGCTTCATACAACAATCCTTTGGCAGTGTAATGAAAATTTAAAAAATACAAATTTTGTAGAAAAAATAAAATCCAAAAGAAAAGTGGTATCCATGGTATATGTATGTAATGTTCTGTCATATGACCTACTACCTGGGTGGTTATCTGTGTTCTTTTCTTACGTGTATCAGAGACCGTGAGTGAGGTGAGATGATGTCTACGTTCTCCAGAATGGATACCACGGCTGGTCACACTGTGCACCGTGTTCCATCCAAATTGCTCGCCCTCCTGGCTCGCCACCAGACCTCCACGGAGTCGGATCTGAATCGACTCCTAAGAGAGTGCAGAAAACATAACCGTTACTCTCTATTCAATTTACATCACATCATCCTACTTTCACTTTTCACTCTTTATATCTTCTGTATCTATACCCAGATGCAAGACATACAGAATTCAGGTCATTGTAAATGAGTCTGTATACATTTGCAGTACTGTATAAGTATTTTTACCATGACAATAAAAAGCAAAAAATAAAGAAAAGCAGTACTCCCTTGAATTGTCCCTTGAACATCAGGTTGTTGACATCTGTCTGTTTGCTTGGGGGTCTGTCTGTCTGTCTGTCTGTCTGTCTGTCTGTCTGTCTGTCTATTTGTGTCTCGGTTGGTCGGTCTGTCTGACTTTGTTCTGTCTGTCTGTATCTGTAACTGGGGGTCTGTCTGTGTCTCTGTGTGTCTATCTGCCTGTTTCTCTCTATATGTGTGTAATGTTCTGTCTTTTCTTACGTGTATCAGAGACAGTGAGTGAGGTGAGATGATGTCTACGTTCTCCAGAATGGATACCACGACTGGTCACACTGTGCGCCGTGTTCCGTCCATATTGCTCGCCCTTCTGGCTCGCCACCAGACCGCCACGGAGTCGGATCTGAATCAACTCCTAAGAGAGTGCAGAAAACATAACCGTTACTCTCTATTCAATTTACATCACATCATCCTACTTTCACTTTTCACTCTTTATATCTTCTGTATCTATACCCAGATGCAAGACATACAGAATTCAGGTCATTGTAAATGAGTCTGTATACATTTGCAGTACTGTATAAGTATTTTTACCATGACAATAAAAAGCAAAAAATAAAGAAAAGCAGTACTCCCTTGAATTGTCCCTTGAACATCAGGTTGTTGACATCTGTCTGTTTGCTTGGGGGTCTGTCTGTCTCTATTTGGGGGTCTGTCTGTCTGTCTGTCTGTCTGTCTGTCTGTCTGTCTGTCTGTCTGTCTGTCTGTCTGTCTGTCTGTCTGTCTGTCTGTCTGTCTGTCTGTCTGTCTGTCTGTCTATTTGTGTCTCGGTTGGTCGGTCTGTCTGACTTTGTTCTGTCTGTCTGTATCTGTAACTGGGGGTCTGTCTGTGTCTCTGTGTGTCTATCTGCCTGTTTCTCTCTATATGTGTGTAATGTTCTGTCTTTTCTTACGTGTATCAGAGACAGTGAGTGAGGTGAGATGATGTCTACGTTCTCCAGAATGGATACCACGACTGGTCACACTGTGCGCCGTGTTCCATCCATATTGCTCGCCCTTCTGGCTCGCCACCAGACCGCCACGGAGTCGGATCTGAATCAACTCCTAAGAGAGTGCAGAAAACATAACCGTTACTCTCTATTCAATTTACATCACATCATCCTACTTTCACTTTTCACTCTTTATATCTTCTGTATCTATACCCAGATGCAAGACATACAGAATTCAGGTCATTGTAAATGAGTCTGTATACATTTGCAGTTCTGTATAAGTATTTTTACTATGACAATAAAAAGCAAAAAATAAAGAAAAGCAGTACTCCCTTGAATTGTCCCTTGAACATCAGGTTGTTGACATCTGTCTGTTTGCTAGGGGGTCTGTCTGTCTCTATTTGGGGGTCTGTCTGTCTGTCTGTCTATTTGTGTCTCGGTTGGTCGGTCTGTCTGACTTTGTTCTGTCTGTCTGTATCTGTAACTGGGGGTCTGTCTGTGTCTCTGTGTGTCTATCTGCGTGTTTCTCTCTATATGTGTGTAATGTTCTGTCTTTTCTTACGTGTATCAGAGACAGTGAGTGAGGTGAGATGATGTCTTACGTTCTCCAGAATGGATACCACGACTGGTCACACTGTGCGCCGTGTTCCGTCCATATTGCTCGCCCTTCTGGCTCGTCACCAGACCGCCACAGGAGTCGGATCTGAATCAACTCCTAAGAGAGCGCAGAAAACATAACCATTACTCTCTATTCAAGATGCAAGACATACAGAATTCGGGTCATTGTAAATGAGTCTGTATACATTTGCAGTACTGTATAAGTATTTTTACCATGACAATAAAAAGCAAAAAATAAAGAAAAGCAGTACTCCCTTGAATTGTCCCTTGAACATCAGGTTGTTGCTGGTAATCATGCTCAAGTGAAATGGTAAGGCCTGAAGAAACACAAACAAGGACAACAACGACAAAAAGAAGAAAATCAGTAAAGCTCCAATCATTGTAAGGAATTCATGGTGGTTAAGTGACCACAGCAGCAACTTCTTTTATTTCCAATTTTGTTTCCAATCTTTTATTTCCATTTGCCACTCTCCTCTGACCTCTGGCATCAACAAGGCATTTTCAGTCTGCCTGTCTTTTCCAGGTGTCTTTCTGTATCTCTGTCTGCCTGGCTGTCTGTCTCTGTCTGTCTGGGTGTCTTTCTGTATGGATATCTCTCTATTTCAGAGTCTGTCTGTCTGTCTACCTGTGTCTGTATGTTTATTTGTCTCTGTTTGTTTGTCTGTCTGGATTTCTGCCTGGCTGTCTGTCTGTCTTGGTGACTGTGTGCCTGTCTGTATCTTCTTCTGGAAGTCTTTCTCTATGTCTCTGTCTGTCTGTCTGTCTGTCTGTCTGTGTCTCGGTCT
Organism: Nibea albiflora; assembly: GCA_014281875.1. Classification (NCBI taxonomy): domain Eukaryota; kingdom Metazoa; phylum Chordata; class Actinopteri; family Sciaenidae; genus Nibea; species Nibea albiflora. The sequence goes on along the minus strand of JABGLX010000380.1, from coordinate 52,100 downwards.
GTCTGTCTGACTTTGTTCTGTCTGTCTACGGCTGTCTGTCTGTGTCTCTATCTGGGGGTCTGTTTGATTGGGTGTCTGTCTGTCTCTATTTGGGGGTCTGTCTGTCTGTCTGTCTGTCTATTTGTGTCTCGGTTGGTCGGTCTGTCTGACTTTGTTCTGTCTGTCTGTATCTGTAACTGGGGCTCTGTCTGCTTGGGTGTCTGTCTGTGTCTCTGTGTGACTAACCTTTTTGTAACCCTATCACTGTTCATCTAACGTTAACAAGACTTCAATTATTTCACTTGACAACAAACTGGACTGGTCCACAAATACAGAGGGATGCAAATTTGTGTTGATATGATGTCAGTTTATGAGGAATGTTTTATGATATTTGTTAAGTACATAAGGTGTTATATTGCACTGTAGCTTTTTAAATACTGTTCGTTTACAGATAGAAAGAGTTACAAAGAGAAATAGGCTGCAGTTGAAAAGATAAATAGTGATTAGAGGAGCTGTTTGAAATATAAATAAGTGCATTTATGTTAAAACATGAGTTCACGATGAATAATTGTCATGGTAAAAAAACTTTACCCCCGCAGTAGGTGAAATAGCTTGTTTTGTCCTGTAGATGGTGCCACAGGCCCACTCATCACAACTGTTAATGTGTCTCACAGTACTACACGAAGGAGATAGGAGATGTTCTATCAGCAATCACCATCTTCTTTGCTGCGGTGTCCTGGGGTGCGGGCACTGAGGCAAAGGACGCCAACAGACTGAACAAACTCATCGAATAGACTTAATCTGTTGTCGGCTCTAAGCTTGCCTTCCCTGGAGGAGGTGATGGAGGAGAGGATGCTGGCAAAACTGCTGGCAATCATGGACAATCCCTCCCACCCCCTCCACACAACACTGGACAAGCTAAAGAGCAGCTCCAGCAACACACTCACTGACAATACTATTAATATTATCATGATATACTGTTGTTATTGTAGTGCCCTTTAGCCTAACTGGAAGAACACACTATAGACACTTACACTCTTACTAGGGTCGGATGAGTTGAACCCCTAAATCATTCAAATGGGGGAGCATGAAGTTGATGAGTTGACAATTTATTGCTTCATACAACAATCCTTTGGCAGTGTAATGAAAATTTAAAAAATACAAATTTTGTAGAAAAAATAAAATCCAAAAGAAAAGTGGTATCCATGGTATATGTATGTAATGTTCTGTCATATGACCTACTACCTGGGTGGTTATCTGTGTTCTTTTCTTACGTGTATCAGAGACCGTGAGTGAGGTGAGATGATGTCTACGTTCTCCAGAATGGATACCACGGCTGGTCACACTGTGCACCGTGTTCCATCCAAATTGCTCGCCCTCCTGGCTCGCCACCAGACCTCCACGGAGTCGGATCTGAATCGACTCCTAAGAGAGTGCAGAAAACATAACCGTTACTCTCTATTCAATTTACATCACATCATCCTACTTTCACTTTTCACTCTTTATATCTTCTGTATCTATACCCAGATGCAAGACATACAGAATTCAGGTCATTGTAAATGAGTCTGTATACATTTGCAGTACTGTATAAGTATTTTTACCATGACAATAAAAAGCAAAAAATAAAGAAAAGCAGTACTCCCTTGAATTGTCCCTTGAACATCAGGTTGTTGACATCTGTCTGTTTGCTTGGGGGTCTGTCTGTCTCTATTTGGGGGTCTGTCTGTCTGTCTGTTCTGTCTGTCTGTCTGTCTGTCTGTCTGTCTGTCTGTCTGTCTGTCTGTCTGTCTGTCTGTCTGTCTGTCTATTTGTGTCTCGGTTGGTCGGTCTGTCTGACTTTGTTCTGTCTGTCTGTATCTGTAACTGGGGGTCTGTCTGTGTCTCTGTGTGTCTATCTGCCTGTTTCTCTCTATATGTGTGTAATGTTCTGTCTTTTCTTACGTGTATCAGAGACAGTGAGTGAGGTGAGATGATGTCTACGTTCTCCAGAATGGATACCACGACTGGTCACACTGTGCGCCGTGTTCCGTCCATATTGCTCGCCCTTCTGGCTCGCCACCAGACCGCCACGGAGTCGGATCTGAATCAACTCCTAAGAGAGTGCAGAAAACATAACCGTTACTCTCTATTCAATTTACATCACATCATCCTACTTTCACTTTTCACTCTTTATATCTTCTGTATCTATACCCAGATGCAAGACATACAGAATTCAGGTCATTGTAAATGAGTCTGTATACATTTGCAGTACTGTATAAGTATTTTTACCATGACAATAAAAAGCAAAAAATAAAGAAAAGCAGTACTCCCTTGAATTGTCCCTTGAACATCAGGTTGTTGACATCTGTCTGTTTGCTTGGGGGTCTGTCTGTCTCTATTTGGGGTCTGTCTGTCTGTCTGTCTGTCTGTCTGTCTGTCTGTCTGTCTGTCTGTCTGTCTGTCTGTCTGTCTGTCTGTCTGTCTGTCTGTCTGTCTGTCTATTTGTGTCTCGGTTGGTCGGTCTGTCTGACTTTGTTCTGTCTGTCTGTATCTGTAACTGGGGGTCTGTCTGTGTCTCTGTGTGTCTATCTGCCTGTTTCTCTCTATATGTGTGTAATGTTCTGTCTTTTCTTACGTGTATCAGAGACAGTGAGTGAGGTGAGATGATGTCTACGTTCTCCAGAATGGATACCACGACTGGTCACACTGTGCGCCGTGTTCCATCCATATTGCTCGCCCTTCTGGCTCGCCACCAGACCGCCACGGAGTCGGATCTGAATCAACTCCTAAGAGAGTGCAGAAAACATAACCGTTACTCTCTATTCAATTTACATCACATCATCCTACTTTCACTTTTCACTCTTTATATCTTCTGTATCTATACCCAGATGCAAGACATACAGAATTCAGGTCATTGTAAATGAGTCTGTATACATTTGCAGTTCTGTATAAGTATTTTTACTATGACAATAAAAAGCAAAAAATAAAGAAAAGCAGTACTCCCTTGAATTGTCCCTTGAACATCAGGTTGTTGACATCTGTCTGTTTGCTAGGGGGTCTGTCTGTCTCTATTTGGGGGTCTGTCTGTCTGTCTGTCTATTTGTGTCTCGGTTGGTCGGTCTGTCTGACTTTGTTCTGTCTGTCTGTATCTGTAACTGGGGGTCTGTCTGTGTCTCTGTGTGTCTATCTGCGTGTTTCTCTCTATATGTGTGTAATGTTCTGTCTTTTCTTACGTGTATCAGAGACAGTGAGTGAGGTGAGATGATGTCTTCGTTCTCCAGAATGGATACCACGACTGGTCACACTGTGCGCCGTGTTCCGTCCATATTGCTCGCCCTTCTGGCTCGTCACCAGACCGCCACGGAGTCGGATCTGAATCAACTCCTAAGAGAGCGCAGAAAACATAACCATTACTCTCTATTCAAGATGCAAGACATACAGAATTCGGGTCATTGTAAATGAGTCTGTATACATTTGCAGTACTGTATAAGTATTTTTACCATGACAATAAAAAGCAAAAAATAAAGAAAAGCAGTACTCCCTTGAATTGTCCCTTGAACATCAGGTTGTTGCTGGTAATCATGCTCAAGTGAAATGGTAAGGCCTGAAGAAACACAAACAAGGACAACAACGACAAAAAGAAGAAAATCAGTAAAGCTCCAATCATTGTAAGGAATTCATGGTGGTTAAGTGACCACAGCAGCAACTTCTTTTATTTCCAATTTTGTTTCCAATCTTTTATTTCCATTTGCCACTCTCCTCTGACCTCTGGCATCAACAAGGCATTTTCAGTCTGCCTGTCTTTTCCAGGTGTCTTTCTGTATCTCTGTCTGCCTGGCTGTCTGTCTCTGTCTGTCTGGGTGTCTTTCTGTATGGATATCTCTCTATTTCAGAGTCTGTCTGTCTGTCTACCTGTGTCTGTATGTTTATTTGTCTCTGTTTGTTTGTCTGTCTGGATTTCTGCCTGGCTGTCTGTCTGTCTTGGTGACTGTGTGCCTGTCTGTATCTTCTTCTGGAAGTCTTTCTCTATGTCTCTGTCTGTCTGTCTGTCTGTCTGTCTGTGTCTCGGTCTGTCTGTCTGACTTTGTTCTGTCTGTCTACGGCTGTCTGTCTGTGTCTCTATCTGGGGGTCTGTTTGATTGGGTGTCTGTCTGTCTCTATTTGGGGGTCTGTCTGTCTGTCTGTCTGTCTATTTGTGTCTCGGTTGGTCGGTCTGTCTGACTTTGTTCTGTCTGTCTGTATCTGTAACTGGGGCTCTGTCTGCTTGGGTGTCTGTCTGTGTCTCTGTGTGACTAACCTTTTTGTAACCCTATCACTGTTCATCTAACGTTAACAAGACTTCAATTATTTCACTTGACAACAAACTGGACTGGTCCACAAATACAGAGGGATGCAAATTTGTGTTGATATGATGTCAGTTTATGAGGAATGTTTTATGATATTTGTTAAGTACATAAGGTGTTATATTGCACTGTAGCTTTTTAAATACTGTTCGTTTACAGATAGAAAGAGTTACAAAGAGAAATAGGCTGCAGTTGAAAAGATAAATAGTGATTAGAGGAGCTGTTTGAAATATAAATAAGTGCATTTATGTTAAAACATGAGTTCACGATGAATAATTGTCATGGTAAAAAAACTTTACCCCCGCAGTAGGTGAAATAGCTTGTTTTGTCCTGTAGATGGTGCCACAGGCCCACTCATCACAACTGTTAATGTGTCTCACAGTACTACACGAAGGAGATAGGAGATGTTCTATCAGCAATCACCATCTTCTTTGCTGCGGTGTCCTGGGGTGCGGGCACTGAGGCAAAGGACGCCAACAGACTGAACAAACTCATCGAATAGACTTAATCTGTTGTCGGCTCTAAGCTTGCCTTCCCTGGAGGAGGTGATGGAGGAGAGGATGCTGGCAAAACTGCTGGCAATCATGGACAATCCCTCCCACCCCCTCCACACAACACTGGACAAGCTAAAGAGCAGCTCCAGCAACACACTCACTGACAATACTATTAATATTATCATGATATACTGTTGTTATTGTAGTGCCCTTTAGCCTAACTGGAAGAACACACTATAGACACTTACACTCTTACTAGGGTCGGATGAGTTGAACCCCTAAATCATTCAAATGGGGGAGCATGAAGTTGATGAGTTGACAATTTATTGCTTCATACAACAATCCTTTGGCAGTGTAATGAAAATTTAAAAAATACAAATTTTGTAGAAAAAATAAAATCCAAAAGAAAAGTGGTATCCATGGTATATGTATGTAATGTTCTGTCATATGACCTACTACCTGGGTGGTTATCTGTGTTCTTTTCTTACGTGTATCAGAGACCGTGAGTGAGGTGAGATGATGTCTACGTTCTCCAGAATGGATACCACGGCTGGTCACACTGTGCACCGTGTTCCATCCAAATTGCTCGCCCTCCTGGCTCGCCACCAGACCTCCACGGAGTCGGATCTGAATCGACTCCTAAGAGAGTGCAGAAAACATAACCGTTACTCTCTATTCAATTTACATCACATCATCCTACTTTCACTTTTCACTCTTTATATCTTCTGTATCTATACCCAGATGCAAGACATACAGAATTCAGGTCATTGTAAATGAGTCTGTATACATTTGCAGTACTGTATAAGTATTTTTACCATGACAATAAAAAGCAAAAAATAAAGAAAAGCAGTACTCCCTTGAATTGTCCCTTGAACATCAGGTTGTTGACATCTGTCTGTTTGCTTGGGGGTCTGTCTGTCTCTATTTGGGGGTCTGTCTGTCTGTCTGTCTGTCTGTCTGTCTGTCTGTCTGTCTGTCTGTCTGTCTGTCTGTCTGTCTGTCTGTCTGTCTGTCTGTCTTTGTGTCTCGGTTGTCGGTCTGTCTGACTTTGTTCTGTCTGTCTGTATCTGTAACTGGGGGTCTGTCTGTGTCTCTGTGTGTCTATCTGCGTGTTTCTCTCTATATGTGTGTAATGTTCTGTCTTTTCTTACGTGATCAGAGACAGTGAGTGAGGTGAGATGATGTCTACGTTCTCCAGAATGGATACCACGACTGGTCACACTGTGCGCCGTGTTCCGTCCATATTGCTCGCCCTTCTGGCTCGCCACCAGACCGCCACGGAGTCGGATCTGAATCAACTCCTAAGAGAGTGCAGAAAACATAACCGTTACTCTCTATTCAATTTACATCACATCATCCTACTTTCACTTTTCACTCTTTATATCTTCTGTATCTATACCCAGATGCAAGACATACAGAATTCAGGTCATTGTAAATGAGTCTGTATACATTTGCAGTACTGTATAAGTATTTTTACCATGACAATAAAAAGCAAAAAATAAAGAAAAGCAGTACTCCCTTGAATTGTCCCTTGAACATCAGGTTGTTGACATCTGTCTGTTTGCTTGGGGGTCTGTCTGTCTCTATTTGGGGGTCTGTCTGTCTGTCTGTCTGTCTCTGTCTGTCTGTCTGTCTGTCTGTCTGTCTGTCTGTCTGTCTGTCTGTCTGTCTGTCTGTCTGTCTGTCTGTCTATTTGTGTCTCGGTTGGTCGGTCTGTCTGACTTTGTTCTGTCTGTCTGTATCTGTAACTGGGGGTCTGTCTGTGTCTCTGTGTGTCTATCTGCCTGTTTCTCTCTATATGTGTGTAATGTTCTGTCTTTTCTTACGTGTATCAGAGACAGTGAGTGAGGTGAGATGATGTCTACGTTCTCCAGAATGGATACCACGACTGGTCACACTGTGCGCCGTGTTCCATCCATATTGCTCGCCCTTTCTGGCTCGCCACCAGACCGCCACGGAGTCGGATCTGAATCAACTCCTAAGAGAGTGCAGAAAACATAACCGTTACTCTCTATTCAATTTACATCACATCATCCTACTTTCACTTTTCACTCTTTATATCTTCTGTATCTATACCCAGATGCAAGACATACAGAATTCAGGTCATTGTAAATGAGTCTGTATACATTTGCAGTTCTGTATAAGTATTTTACTATGACAATAAAAAGCAAAAAATAAAGAAAAGCAGTACTCCCTTGAATTGTCCCTTGAACATCAGGTTGTTGACATCTGTCTGTTTGCTAGGGGGTCTGTCTGTCTCTATTTGGGGGTCTGTCTGTCTGTCTGTCTATTTGTGTCTCGGTTGGTCGGATCTGTCTGACTTTGTTCTGTCTGTCTGTATCTGTAACTGGGGGTCTGTCTGTGTCTCTGTGTGTCTATCTGCGTGTTTCTCTCTATATGTGTGTAATGTTCTGTCTTTTCTTACGTGTATCAGAGACAGTGAGTGAGGTGAGATGATGTCTACGTTCTCCAGAATGGATACCACGACTGGTCACACTGTGCGCCGTGTTCCGTCCATATTGCTCGCCCTTCTGGCTCGTCACCAGACCGCCACGGAGTCGGATCTGAATCAACTCCTAAGAGAGCGCAGAAAACATAACCATTACTCTCTATTCAAGATGCAAGACATACAGAATTCGGGTCATTGTAAATGAGTCTGTATACATTTGCAGTACTGTATAAGTATTTTTACCATGACAATAAAAAGCAAAAAATAAAGAAAAGCAGTACTCCCTTGAATTGTCCCTTGAACATCAGGTTGTTGCTGGTAATCATGCTCAAGTGAAATGGTAAGGCCTGAAGAAACACAAACAAGGACAACAACGACAAAAAGAAGAAAATCAGTAAAGCTCCAATCATTGTAAGGAATTCATGGTGGTTAAGTGACCACAGCAGCAACTTCTTTTATTTCCAATTTTGTTTCCAATCTTTTATTTCCATTTGCCACTCTCCTCTGACCTCTGGCATCAACAAGGCATTTTCAGTCTGCCTGTCTTTTCCAGGTGTCTTTCTGTATCTCTGTCTGCCTGGCTGTCTGTCTCTGTCTGTCTGGGTGTCTTTCTGTATGGATATCTCTCTATTTCAGAGTCTGTCTGTCTGTCTACCTGTGTCTGTATGTTTATTTGTCTCTGTTTGTTTGTCTGTCTGGATTTCTGCCTGGCTGTCTGTCTGTCTTGGTGACTGTGTGCCTGTCTGTATCTTCTTCTGGAAGTCTTTCTCTATGTCTCTGTCTGTCTGTCTGTCTGTCTGTCTGTCTGTGTCTCGGTCTGTCTGTCTGACTTTGTTCTGTCTGTCTACGACTGTCTGTCTGTGTCTCTATCTGGGGGTCTGTTTGATTGGGTGTCTGTCTGTCTCTATTTGGGGGTCTGTCTGTCTGTCTGTCTGTCTATTTGTGTCTCGGTTGGTCGGTCTGTCTGACTTTGTTCTGTCTGTATCTGTATCTGTAACTGGGGCTCTGTCTGCTTGGGTGTCTGTCTGTGTCTCTGTGTGACTAACCTTTTTGTAACCCTATCACTGTTCATCTAACGTTAACAAGACTTCAATTATTTCACTTGACAACAAACTGGACTGGTCCACAAATACAGAGGGATGCAAATTTGTGTTGATATGATGTCAGTTTATGAGGAATGTTTTATGATATTTGTTAAGTACATAAGGTGTTATATTGCACTGTAGCTTTTTAAATACTGTTCGTTACAGATAGAAAGAGTTACAAAGAGAAATAGGCTGCAGTTGAAAAGATAAATAGTGATTAGAGGAGCTGTTTGAAATATAAATAAGTGCATTTATGTTAAAACATGAGTTCACGATGAATAATTGTCATGGTAAAAAAACTTTACCCCCGCAGTAGGTGAAATAGCTTGTTTTGTCCTGTAGATGGTGCCACAGGGCCACTCATCACAACTGTTAATGTGTCTCACAGTACTACACGAAGGAGATAGGAGATGTTCTATCAGCAATCACCATCTTCTTTGCTGCGGTGTCCTGGGGTGCGGGCACTGAGGCAAAGGACGCCAACAGACTGAACAAACTCATCGAATAGACTTAATCTGTTGTCGGCTCTAAGCTTGCCTTCCCTGGAGGAGGTGATGGAGGAGAGGATGCTGGCAAAACTGCTGGCAATCATGGACAATCCCTCCCACCCCCTCCACACAACACTGGACAAGCTAAAGAGCAGCTCCAGCAACACACTCACTGACAATACTATTAATATTATCATGATATACTGTTGTTATTGTAGTGCCCTTTAGCCTAACTGGAAGAACACACTATAGACACTTACACTCTTACTAGGGTCGGATGAGTTGAACCCCTAAATCATTCAAATGGGGGAGCATGAAGTTGATGAGTTGACAATTTATTGCTTCATACAACAATCCTTTGGCAGTGTAATGAAAATTTAAAAAATACAAATTTTGTAGAAAAAATAAAATCCAAAAGAAAAGTGGTATCCATGGTATATGTATGTAATGTTCTGTCATATGACCTACTACCTGGGTGGTTATCTGTGTTCTTTTCTTACGTGTATCAGAGACCGTGAGTGAGGTGAGATGATGTCTACGTTCTCCAGAATGGATACCACGGCTGGTCACACTGTGCACCGTGTTCCATCCAAATTGCTCGCCCTCCTGGCTCGCCACCAGACCTCCACGGAGTCGGATCTGAATCGACTCCTAAGAGAGTGCAGAAAACATAACCGTTACTCTCTATTCAATTTACATCACATCATCCTACTTTCACTTTTCACTCTTTATATCTTCTGTATCTATACCCAGATGCAAGACATACAGAATTCAGGTCATTGTAAATGAGTCTGTATACATTTGCAGTACTGTATAAGTATTTTTACCATGACAATAAAAAGCAAAAAATAAAGAAAGCAAGTACTCCCCTTGAATTGTCCCTTGAAACATCAGGTTGTTGACATCTGTCTGTTTGCTTGGGGGTCTGTCTGTCTCTATTTGGGGGTCTGTCTGTCTGTCTGTCTGTCTGTCTATTTGTGTCTCGGTTGGTCGGTCTGTCTGACTTTGTTCTGTCTGTCTGTATCTGTAACTGGGGGTCTGTCTGTGTCTCTGTGTGTCTATCTGCCTGTTTCTCTCTATATGTGTGTAATGTTCTGTCTTTTCTTACGTGTATCAGAGACAGTGAGTGAGGTGAGATGATGTCTACGTTCTCCAGAATGGATACCACGACTGGTCACACTGTGCGCCGTGTTCCATCCATATTGCTCGCCCTTCTGGCTCGCCACCAGACCGCCACGGAGTCGGATCTGAATCAACTCCTAAGAGAGTGCAGAAAACATAACCGTTACTCTCTATTCAATTTACATCACATCATCCTACTTTCACTTTTCACTCTTTATATCTTCTGTATCTATACCCAGATGCAAGACATACAGAATTCAGGTCATTGTAAATGAGTCTGTATACATTTGCAGTACTGTATAAGTATTTTTACCATGACAATAAAAAGCAAAAAATAAAGAAAAGCAGTACTCCCTTGAATTGTCCCTTGAACATCAGGTTGTTGACATCTGTCTGTTGCTAGGGGGTCTGTCTGTCTCTATTGGGGGTCTGTCTGTCTCTATTTGGGGGTCTGTCTGTCTGTCTGTCTATTTGTGTCTCGGTTGGTCGGTCTGTCTGACTTTGTTCTGTCTGTCTGTATCTGTAACCTGGGGGTCTGTCTGTGTCTCTGTGTGTCTATCTGCGTGTTTCTCTCTAGATTGTGTGTAATGTTCTGTCTTTTCTTACGTGTATCAGAGACAGTGAGTGAGGTGAGATGATGTCTACGTTCTCCAGAATGGATACCACGACTGGTCACACTGTGCGCCGTGTTCCGTCCATATTGCTCGCCCTTCTGGCTCGTCACCAGACCGCCACGGAGTCGGATCTGAATCAACTCCTAAGAGAGCGCAGAAAACATAACCATTACTCTCTATTCAAGATGCAAGACATACAGAATTCGGGTCATTGTAAATGAGTCTGTATACATTTGCAGTACTGTATAAGTATTTTTACCATGACAATAAAAAGCAAAAATAAAGAAAAGCAGTACTCCCTTGAATTGTCCCTTGAACATCAGGTTGTTGCTGGTAATCATGCTCAAGTGAAATGGTTAAGGCCTGAAGAAACACAAACAAGGACAACAACGACAAAAAGAAGAAAATCAGTAAAGCTCCAATCATTGTAAGGAATTCATGGTGGTTAAGTGACCACAGCAGCAACTTCTTTTATTTCCAATTTTGTTTCCAATCTTTTATTTCCATTTGCCACTCTCCTCTGACCTCTGGCATCAACAAGGCATTTTCAGTCTGCCTGTCTTTTCCAGGTGTCTTTCTGTATCTCTGTCTGCCTGGCTGTCTGTCTGTCTGGGTGTCTTTCTGTATGGATATCTCTCTATTTCAGAGTCTGTCTGTCTGTCTACCTGTGTCTGTATGTTTATTTGTCTCTGTTTGTTTGTCTGTCTGGATTTCTGCCTGGCTGTCTGTCTGTCTTGGTGACTGTGTGCCTGTCTGTATCTTCTTCTGGAAGTCTTTCTCTATGTCTCTGTCTGTCTGTCTGTCTTTCTGTCTGTGTCTCGGTCTGTCTGTCTGACTTGTTCTGTCTGTCTACGACTGTCTGTCTGTGTCTCTATCTGGGGGTCTGTTTGATTGGGTGTCTGTCTGTCTCTATTTGGGGGTCTGTCTGTCTGTCTGTCTGTCTATTTGTGTCTCGGTTGGTCGGTCTGTCTGACTTTGTTTCTGTCTGTATCTGTATCTGTAACTGGGCTCTGTCTGCTTGGGTGTCTGTCTGTGTCTCTCTGTGACTAACTTTTTGTAACCTATCACTGTTCATCTAACGTTAACAAGACTTCAATTATTTCACTAGACAACAAACTGGACTGGTCCACAAATACAGAGGCCGTTTATAAGAAGGGCCTGAGTCGGCTTTACTTCCTTTACTTCAGTGTCTGCGACAGGATGTTGCAGATGTTCTGTATGGGTGGGATGCAAATTTGTGTTGATGTGATGTCAGTTTATGAGGAATGTTTTATGATATTTGTTAAGTACATAAGGTGTTATATTGCACTGTAGCTTTTTAAATACTGTTCGTTTACAGATAGAAAGAGTTACAAAGAGAAATAGGCTGCAGTTTGAAAAGATAAATAGTGATTAGAGGAGCTGTTTGAAATATAAATAAGTGCATTTATGTTAAAACATGAGTTCACGATGAATAATTGTCATGGTAAAAATACTTTACCCCTGCAGAGCTGAAGTCATCTTCTTCTGGCCATGTGTGTATGAATGTATGTGCGGCCTTGGCACGTCTGTATGCCTAGTCTACAGTGAGAGGTTACTAGCACATCACCGATTATTCTCCTACTGTCGCTGTGGTTGTACCCCCAGGGTGTGGAACACTTCTGCAGGGTGTTTGCGTGATACAAAGCAGGATGGATCCATGCTTTCATGTTGTCGACACCAAATTCTGACCCTAACATCTGGATGTTGCAGCAGAAATCGAGACTCATGACCAGGCAACGTTTTTTCCAATCTTCTATTGTCCAATTTTGGTGAGTGTAGTGGCAAAACTTTCGTTTGGGTTTTTCTTGTAACCTTTGTATCCAGTTTTTCCAGGTTCCTTTGTTTCACCACTTGGAGAAAGCAGTCGTGCAGTGTCAGACGCGCAGTTTGTGACCAAAAACAATCCAGTGAGAGCTGATTGATGAATGAAGCCGATAATTTATTGTAACTTAAATAAACACATAAATAACGCATTGTTTGCATGGGTCTTTAAATCTTGTAATTGGCAGGACCACACAGCTTCACACGCTGCGGTCAATGACGGTGTCTGCTGCTCTGCCTTCTCCACCTGATACCTGAGGGGCTGCTATTCAATCAGTCGCACCACCATCCTCACCTGTAGAGGGTGCACACTCACAAAACAATGTAAATAATTGAATTCAAACAAACTTAAATGTGGCTCCTACACGCCGGCCCCTTAATTGTTATTTATATAATCAATTACATACATTATTTACATTACTTTACATATTATATACATTACTTTTTCTTTATAATGGTCAGGGTCACTGGTCACTCATCAGCCTCAAGGATTCGGCACAGCTTAGTGATGGGCCTCTCAAGAACTGATGTCTTTGTCTGGACTTTCACAGCACAGACCAGGCCTTTCACATCTGGTTTGACCTCCAGCACTCTCCCAGTAGCCAGGACCCTCGAGGAGCAGTGGGGTCAACCACCAGGACAATGTCTCCAATTTTAGGTTTTTCTTTATTGATGTCCACTTCTGCCTCTCTTGCTGTAAAAGGAGATATTCCTTGGTCCATCTGCTCCAGAAGAGGTCAGCCAGGTACTGGACCTGTTTCCAGCGGCGTCTGGCGTAGAGATCGGACCTCAGGAAGGTTCCAGGGGGCAGAGTGGGCATAGATCTGAGCAGGAGAATGTGATTGATTAGTGGCTCGAGGTCGAGTGGATCTGAGGACACTGTGGAGAGTGGACGGTTGTTGAGGATTGCCTCTGCCCTCGCAGAACAAGGTCTGAAGGCCTTCATCATCAATCGACTGCTGATGGAGAGTGGAGTTCAGCACTTGCCGGACGGAGCGTATGAGCCTTTCCCAGACTCCGCCATGGTGTGATGCTGCTGGTGGGTTGAAGCTCCATTCTATTTGTTCAGTTAGCAGGGCATCCTGGATCCTCCTCTGGTTCAGTGACATCAGTGCCCTTTTTAGCTCAGCCTGAGCGCCTACCAGGTTTGTTCCATTGTCAGACCTGATGTGCTTGACTTGACCCCTCCTGCAGATAATCTCCTCAAAGCATGTATGCATGAGTCAGTGTCCAACGTGTAGGCAACCTCCAAGTGAATGGCTCTACTGGACATACAAGTAAAAAGTACGCCATACCTTTTGATGGTTCCTCTTCCTCGTTTTACTTCAAAAGGGCCAAAGTAATCTAAGCCAACATTGGTAAAGCGAGGGAGGTCAGGCAGGATTCTCTCCATTGGCAAGTCTGCCATTTTTTGCTCCACCTGCTTTGCCCCTCACACACCGACACCTGACACATCTAGAGAGCACCTTTATTGCTACTGAGTTGCCCTTTACAATCCAGTATCTTTTTGCGGAGCTCGGAAAGCATGTGGTTTCTTCCACTGTGACCACTGCGCTGCCAGTGTTGCCATTTCTGCAGGGAATGCCTGCTGCTGGACATAGGAGATAACTGACCTTTTCTGCCTCTGCAAGATCTTTCACAGAGAGGAGCTTTCCACCAATGTTGGTCCTGAAATCAATCTTTTCTTTATTTGAGCGGGTGTTAATTTACCATGCCACTGCTTTGAGTAATTTCATCCAGTCTGAGAAGAATGAGATAAGCTGGTCTGTGGGTGTTTCAGTTTTTACCACTGCTGTAAACATAGCAGTGCCTTTCCTGACCTCTGGATCATCCTGAAACAGTGAGCCCAATGCTCCCGCCACTGGCCAACTTTTTTCTGGCTTCCACAGGAATTCAGGAGCATGAATCCACCTTTTCTGCTCCCTGAATTTTCTTGCAGTCAGTCCTCTTGAACAGTCGTCAGCAGGATTGTCTTTGCTGCGAACATATCTCCACTGAGACAGCTCTGTGTTGTCTCGAATCATCGATACCCTGTTTGCTACATAAGTCTTAAACTTGGCACGGTCATTTGCAATATATTTTAGGACTGTTTGGCTATCAGTCCAGAAAACTGAGGGCTTTAAGTCCAAGTGCAATTCTCTCCTCAGCATTCTGTCCACTCTTACCAGCAACACGGCCGCAGCGAGCTCCAGCCTCGGCACTGTGATGGTCTTTAGGGGGAGGACCCTGGACTTTCCTAAGACAAAAGCGACATGTATCACATTCTGCTGGTTTACTTGTCTGATGTAGCTGACTGAGCCATAGCCACTCTCACTGGCATCGGCAAAGTGATGCAATTCTGCACATTTTGTCTCTCCATAATCCTGGGGTTTCAGACAGCGTGGCATGCTAAAGTCTTTTATCATTTTTAGAGGTTCATCCCATCCAAAGCCCCTTTGCAACTGCTCCTGTAGCAACTGCTTGGGCAGTGCTGGATGGCATGAGATTCTGTGGCCACAGACTTGGCACAATCATCTACATAAAAGTTGTGGCGGATGGTCTCAGCCACCTGAGGGGGGAAACAGTTCTCATTGTCAGCAGCAGTCTTTTGCAATGCAAAGTTGGCCACACTAGGAGAGGACACAGCACCAAAGATATGTACAAGCATACAGTGTTCCTTTGCTGTCTGGCAGGTGTCACCTTGTGGCCACCACAAGAACCTCAAATAGTTCACATCAGACTCAGCCACTCTGACCTGATGGAACATTGATTTAAAGTCAGCCATGATTCCAATGGGCTCCTTACGAAATCTCAGAATCACTCCAATTAGAGAGTTGGTCAGATCAGGACCCTGGAGC
Source organism: Nibea albiflora (assembly GCA_014281875.1). Classification (NCBI taxonomy): domain Eukaryota; kingdom Metazoa; phylum Chordata; class Actinopteri; family Sciaenidae; genus Nibea; species Nibea albiflora. The sequence goes on along the minus strand of JABGLX010000380.1, from coordinate 36,868 downwards.
AGTTCTGTGTTCAGGGATACACCTTGATAGGAGGCAGCACAATCAAACACCACTCTAAGTTTGTTCTTTTTAGGGTGGTACACTCCGTGGTGTGGTAAGTACCATACCTTTCCTGGTGGCTGTCCGAGTTCCCCCTGTAGGACTTCCTCAGCATAGTTGTTCTTGAGTACGTCACTGATAAACGTAACATAGTCCTCTTTGAATCGCTCATCTCTTTTCATTTTCCTTTTCAGGCTCTGCAACCGCTGTCCAGCAACTTGGAGATTGTTTGGCATGAGCACATCAGGATTTCTGAAGGGCAGTTTTAGACTGTAATGTCCGTCTTTCAAAAGTGCTCCATTAGCAATTTTCAAAAATCTTTTGTCCTCAATAGACATCTCAGTCTTTTCCTCTGAGGCAACTTCATTGAAATCCTGATTGTACTGTGATATCAGCAGCTTTTCCAGATTCACCACTGAAATCTTGTTCACAGTCACCCTGTCTACACAGTCAGCAGCACTTCTCAGTGGCCCATTTACAACCCACCCCAACAATGTCCTAACAGCATCGGGACCCCCTCTGTGACTGTTGATTACCTCCCAGGGCTCTAATAAAGTTTGGAGCATTTGTGCCAATCAGAAGCTCCACCTTTGAATTGATGGTGGGGATTGTAACTTGACTAAGATACGCCCAATGCGTCAAGTCAGTCTGCTCGGGGATGCTGCTTGTGGTGACCGGCATTTCCTTTTGAGTGAAGGTGTCAGGAAGAGGAAGGAAGTTGTCGCTGTCCAGTGCTGAAACTTCGAGTCCTGACACCACATAAGCTGGGACAGGCATTTCCTGATTTAAGGTTCGCAGCAGGATGTGAGTCCTTTTGCCTTTGAGGCCGAGCTGTGACATGAGCTCCTCTGAGCAGAAGGTGGCAGAGGACCCAGGATCTAAGAGAGCATACACTTGATGGACATGGCTGCCCTTTGCTGCCTTGACTCTGACCGGAACAATGGGAAGCACGCTTTCTTGGTCTCCGGCCCCTATATGACCACATAATTCTGCTGATGCACCACCTATAACACCAGAGGGCCCTTTGGCTCACTAACCGTGCTGTCTTTATTCATATGGTCTTTGGGCTCAATGTGCAGGGCGCTTGGATGAGCCTTCTTGCATATGTTGCAGGTGAGACGATTTTTGCAGTCTTTACTAATATGACCGCCTATGGAAAGGCATCCAAAGCAAATGCCCTTTGTTTTCAAAAAGCTGAGCTTGTCTCTGTGGGCTTTCTTTGCGAAATCTTTACACAAATTCAAAGTGTGGTTTGAGCTACAGAAGGGGCAAGGGCGCTCAGGCTTTGTCTCTTTTGGGGAAAGAGCCACATTTGTAACATAGCTGCTACCAGATGAATTTAAGGCCTGTAACTTAACAGGGGACTTAATCTTTCCTCTAACTGTCTGATCCTGAAGATAACCAAAGACTGGGTCAGCTGCAATGCGAGCTTGTCTTTCAATAAAAGTGACAAGATCCAATATTCTCACCCTGCGGTTGTGTTGTTCTTGCAGCTCGTATGGTTTGTTCCGCCATTTCTCCCTGAGCTTGTATGGCAACTTGAGGGCAATGCTTCTCATGCTTGACACTGTATTCAGCTCATCCATGTACTCCAGGTCCTCCATAGTGTTGCAGCAGCTCCTGAGGAACATGGCATAATCCTGCAGGACTTTGGAATCCTCTGATTTCATTTGCGGCCAAGATAGAGCCTTTTCAAGATAAGCACAAGAGATTTTATATTCATTTCCAAAGTTGTTCTTAAGTAATTTTTTTGCTTTCTGATAGCCTCTATATGGTGTCATGTACTCACAGCTCTTGACTAATCTTTGCGCTTGGCCTCTGGTGTACTGAATAAGAAACTGTAATCTGTCTCTGCTGTTATCAATCATGTTCTCAAAGGAGTGAATGAATGATCTGTACTCTAAAACATGGCCATCAAAGATTGGAATGTTACCTTGTGGTAAAGTAGACAACAGTTGTTGCTTCATCAGCATCCTGGTTAATTCACTTTGATTTTCCAGCATTTTGCTTATGTGGCTTTCCTGTGATGATGACATGGGCACAGAGGGATTTTGCCGCTGTGGCACAGGGTACTGGGTGGCTTGGGCGGAGCTTGACTGTGACTGGGGAGTAGCAGAGGGGAAACCATGAGGCGGTGTGCGTTGTGGTTGTGATACATCACTAGTGGGCCTGGGATGGAAAGTAGACCTACTGTGATGTCTATCTCTATCTAAGGCTGAGTCAAACAGGGGAAATTGAACCTGAACACCAGTCTTGGGTCGGACTGCAGGGCCAAGGGAAATCCTGTCCTGAAGATGAAGTGAATGCTGCAGCCTTTCGTCCAGTTCAATGGCAGCTGATGTATCAGCTGTGGCTTCAGCTGCTTCTGCACCTATAACTGGCATTGGAAGTGGGACAAAATCAATTTTATCAGAGCTGTACAAATTAAATTCAGCCTCTCTCAAATAGTTGATCTTAGCAGTAGTGGCTTCAATTTCAGCATTCAGTTCCAGCGGTTCTCTCCGTTTCCTTAACATTTCCTCCTGTTCCTCAATCTCGTGTTTCTCCTGTAATTTAGATGCTTTGGCAAATAAGGCCACTCGTTCGGCCTCGCATTAATGCGCAGTGTTGTAGATGCTTCACTTGAGCCTCTTGATGAACCTGATTGCGCATCAATAAAGTCAGGGTCGGGGTCGGCATTATCAGCGGAATCGGGCAGAGGGTTTTCCACATGCGCAGCGGAAGAAGTGGCCTCGGCTACTAAGGGGGAACTAGGATCCTCTATGGCTCTAATCCATTTTGTGGCCTTTACAACGAAAGCCGCGATCTGTGCGTATCTCGGCTGATACCATTTTTCATTGTCCTCTTGCCGGACTTCCTCACTCAGTGTGTCAGCATAAGACGCATGCAGGTCCTTAAAGTCGGCAAGATATTCCTCAAACTTAACCATATTTCCTTTTACCTCATCAATAAATTCATCTCCAGCCATCAAGTTATTTATAATGTTCATTCTCCGAGTGATATGAGACATTTTTCCTGATCTTGCCAAACGGAGACGTGTTATCGTATCATCCGTTTGTTGTTTCTTGTTTGTCTTTTCCGGCCATGATTATTAAAATAATCTTCCAAAGGCACACAAAACATAAATCCTCTTCCCGACAATGCAATATTACTCAATGAGTCAGAAAAGAGTTGTCAGTATTTCAAAAAATCCAAATTGTCGCTGCTTCATTCATGCGTATTATCGAAAGTTTAAATACGCTCGTCCTTTTTAATCTCCACCAAACATAAGGATCTCAGTCCATAAACTCAAAAATCTCCATCCGAAGTCGTTTCTAAATTCTTTCAATATTATTCCAAAACGAAAAAGTAATTCAGGATAGCGGCATTTCAAACACGTACCTCGCTTCCTTTGTTCAAGTCCATGCGTCAGGCTGACATTTCCTATTGTCTCCAATGCGCGCGGTTTCAAAAGTTTCTTTTGCCTGAATCCTCAGCTCGTCGTTGACTATTGTAGTGGCAAAAACTTCGTTTGGGTTTTTCTTGTAACCTTTGTATCCAGTTTTCCAGGTTCCTTTGTGTCACCACTTGGAGAAAGCAGTCGTGCAGTGTCAGACGCGCAGTTTGTGACCAAAAACAATCCAGTGAGAGCTGATTGATGAATGAAGCCGATAATTTATTGTAACTTAAATAAACACATAAATAACGCATTGTTTGCATGGGTCTTTTAAATCTTGTAATTGGCAGGACCACACAGCTTCACACGCTGCGGTCAATGACGGTGTCTGCTGCTCTGCCTTCTCCACCTGATACCTGAGGGGCTGCTATTCAATCAGTCGCACCACCATCCTCACCTGTAGAGGGTGCACACTCACAAAACAATGTAAATAATTGAATTCAAACAAACTTAAATGTGGCTCCTAACACTTGTCATACATCCCTCCTTTTCGTCCACACACTGGACGAATGGTTTATCAGGGTTTGGAACCCCTAAAGTTGAAGCGGACTGTAGAGCTTTCTTCAAGTTGACAAAAGATGTCTCAGCCTCTGGTGTCCAGGTGAGTTTGGAGGAGGCTGTGAGGCCCCTAGCATGTGTGGCATCTCTTAAAGGACGTTCAAGCACAGAGAAGTTAGGAATGAAATGTCTGCAATATGAACACATGGCCAAAAAAGACATAGCTTGTTTCTTTGTGAGTGGCTTAAGTGTGTTGACGATAGCAGATATGCGTTCCGGAGACAGAGACTTGCCGTTTGGGGTTAACACGTGACCCAAAAAGGTGACCTTCTGCTGTACAAACTGTAGCTTACTCAGGCTAGCTTTGTGTCCTTCCCGACACAGATGTTGCAGGAGGGCAACAGTGTCCGTCTCACACTGCTCCTTAGTGGGAGAAGCAATATGTAGGTCATCACCATACTGTAAGAGAGCAGAGCCTTCAGAAAGAGACAATGTCGATAAGCTTCTGGACAAGGCCGCATTGTAGAGAGACGGAGATGAGGTGAAGCCTTGACACATTCTAGTGAAAGTGTAACATTTTCCATCAAACAGGAATGCAAACCAGAACTGCAGCATCCAGACTTACCGGAGCTTCTTTAAAAGGGCTCACAGAGTGAAGCAGCTCCTCTTATCCCACATACGCACAATACTTCTTCCTAATAAACAACAGACTCATAAGAAGTACTTTCAATTGATAAATCATGAATGTTCGACTTCTATGTTGTTGTTTTCTTATCAATGTCCGTTAGCTCACCCACTAAAAGGGAGGGGGTGGGGGGGCTCTCTGTAGTCAACGTCTCTGGTCAAAGGGTGCTTGCACTCTTGTCCCTGACAATGAGTAAGGGCTGATGCGCCGCCTTGTGGTTGGGAGTGGTAAAAACTCTTAAATGAGATTATTTAGTACCCATGTCAATCAATCAATCAAATTTTATTTGTATAGCCCAAAGTCACAATATACATTTGCCATAGAGGGCTTTACAATCCTAGGGGAGTGACACCCTCTGTGCTTCGACCCTTGGTTTGAGTGAGGAAAAACTTGCCCAAAAAACAAACAAAAAGAAACAACATTTTAACAGGGAAACAAAGCTGAAAGAAACATCAGGAAGAGCCACAGAGGAGGGATCCCTCTCCCAGGACGGACAGACATGCAAAGGACGTCACATGTACAGAACAATGTGGGTTAGATTATTATGTACTGTAATGGCTACCCAATTTCCCTTTGGAGATTAATCTCTTCATAGACTTACATGGTCTCTAGAGCTTTATTTGCCAATTGCACACTGACAAGCTAGCAAAAGGAATCTATCTGCAAAGTCTGCGAGGAGTCAGACATATTACATATTATACTTATTACAAATAAGTACAAAAAGAGTATATCGAGGCAGAAAAAAGACAAGGAAAGCACCAATATATGCATTTATTGACTTACCTATACAAAATAAATAAGACAAAATGGAAAAAAATCAAGAAAAGCAGTGCTCCCTTGAACATCAGTGATGCATTTATTGACTTACCTATCCAGAAATAAATAAAGACGAAAAGCAAAAAATAAAGACTGGTCCACAAAATACAAAGGCCGTTTAAAAGAAGGGCCTGAGTCGGCTTTACTTCCTTTACTTCAGTGTCTGCGACAGGATGTTGCAGATGTTCTGTATGGGTGGGATGCAAATTTGTGTTGATATGATGTCAGTTTATGAGGAATGTTTTATGATATTTGTTAAGTACATAAGGTGTTATATTGCACTGTAGCTTTTTAAATACTGTTCGTTTACAGATAGAACGAGTTACAAAGAGAAATAGGCTGCAGTTGAAAAGATAAATAGTGATTAGAGGAGCTGTTTGAAATATAAATAAGTGCATTTATGTTAAAACACGAGTTCACGATGAATAATTGTCATGGTAAAAATACTTTACCCCCGCAGTAGGTGAAATAGCTTGTTTTGTCCTGTAGATGGTGCCACAGGGCCACTCATCACAACTGTTAATGTGTCTCACAGTACTACACGAAGGAGATAGGAGATGTTCTATCAGCAATCACCATCTTCTTTGCTGCGGTGTCCTGGGGTGCGGGCACTGAGGCAAAGGACGCCAACAGACTGAACAAACTCATCGAATAGACTTAATCTGTTGTCGGCTCTAAGCTTGCCTTCCCTGGAGGAGGTGATGGAGGAGAGGATGCTGGCAAACTGCTGGCAATCATGGACAATCCCTCCCACCCCCTCCACACAACACTGGACAAGCTAAAGAGCAGCTCCAGCAACACACTCACTGACAATACTATTAATATTATCATGATATACTGTTGTTATTGTAGTGCCCTTTAGCCTAACTGGAAGAACACACTATAGACACTTACACTCTTACTAGGGTCGGATGAGTTGAACCCCTAAATCATTCAAATGGGGGAGCATGAAGTTGATGAGTTGACAATTTATTGCTTCATACAACAATCCTTTGGCAGTGTAATGAAAATTTAAAAAATACAAATTTTGTAGAAAAAATAAAATCCAAAAGAAAAGTGGTATCCATGGTATATGTATGTAATGTTCTGTCATATGACCTACTACCTGGGCGGTTTTCTGTGTTCTTTTCTTACGTGTATCAGAGACCGTGAGTGAGGTGAGATGATGTCTACGTTCCTCCAGAATGGATACCACGGCTGGTCACACTGGGCACCGTGTTCCATCCAAATTGCTCGCCCTCCTGGCTCGCCACCAGACCTCCACGGAGTCGGATCTGAATCGACTCCTAAGAGAGTGCAGAAAACATAAACCGTTACTCTCTAGTCAAATTACAATCCACAATCATCCTAATTCCTTCACATTTCACTCTTTACTTATCCTGTATCTATAACCCAGATGCAAGACCATAACAGAATTCAGGGTCATTGTAAAATGAGTCCTGGTATACATTTGCAGTACTGTATAAGTATTTGTAATACCATGACAATAAAAGCAAAAAGATAAGAAAAAGCAAGTATCTTCCGCTTGAATTGGTCCTTGAACAATCAGTTGGACATCTTCTGTTGACTTGGGGGTCTGTCTGTTCTGTACGTCTGTTGTCTGGCTGTCTGTCGTTCTGTCCTTCTAGTCTGGCTGCGGCCGGTCCTGTCTGTCTGTCTGTCTGTCTGTCCTGTCTGTCCTGGCGGTCTGTACTGTCTATTGTGTCCTCGGTTGGTCGAGTCGTGTCTGACTTTGTTCTGTCTGTCTTGGTATCGGTAACTGGGAACTGGGGTCTGTCGGTGTCTCTGTGTGTCTATCTGCCCTGTTTCGTCTCTATATGTGTGTAATGTTCTTGTCTTTTCTTACGTGTATCAAGAGACAGTGAGTGAGGTGAGATGATGTCTACGTTCTCCAGAATGGATACCACGACTGGTCACACTGTGCGCCGTGTTCCATCCATATTTGCTCGCCCTTCTGGCTCGCCACCAGACCGCCACGGAGTCGGATCTGAATCAACTCCTAAGAGATGTGCAGAAAACATAACCGTTTACTCTCTATTCAATTTACATCACATCATCCTACTTTCACTTTTTCACTCTTTATATCTTCTGTATCTATACCCAGATTGCAAGACTACAGAATTCAGGTCATTGTAAATGAGTCTGTAACATTTGGCAGTTCTGTATAAGTATTTTTACTATGACAATAAAAAGCAAAAAATAAGAAAAGCAGTACTTCCCTTGAATTGTCCCTTGAACATCAGGTTGTTGAACATCTGTCTGTTTGCTAGGGGGTCTGTCTGTCTCTATTTGGGGGTCTGTCTGTTCTGTCTGTCTATTGGTGTCTCGGTTGGTCGGTCTGTCTGACTTTGTCTGTCTGTCTGGATCTGTAACTGGGGGTCTGTCTGTGTCTCTGTGTGTCTATCTGCGTGTTTCTCTCTATATGTGTGTAATGTTCTGTCTTTTCTTACGTGTATCAGAGACAGTGAGTGAGGTGAGATGATGTCTTACGTTCTCCAGAATGGATACCACGACTGGTCACACTGTGCGCCGTGTTCCGTCCATATTGCTCGCCCTTCTGGCTCGTCACCAGGACCGCCACAGAGTCGGATCTGAATCAACTCCTAAGAGAGCGCAGAAAACATAACCATTACTCTCTATTCAAGATGCAAGACATACAGAATTCGGGTCATTGTAAATGAGTCTGTATACATTTGCAGTACTGTATAAGTATTTTTACCAATCTTTTATTTCCAATCTTCTATTGTCCAATTTTGGTGAGCCTGTGCAAATTGTAGCCTCAGTTTCCTGCTCTTAGCTGGACAGGAGTGGCACACCGGTGGTGGTCTTCTACTGCTGTAGCCCAATCTCTGTCAAGGTTCAATGTGTTGCGCGTTCAGAGATGCTCTTCTGCATGCCTCGGTTGTAACAAGTGGTTATTTGAGTTACTGTTCTATCAGCTTGAACCAGTCTGGCCACTCTCCTCTGACCTCTGGCATCAAAAAGGCTTTTTCAGTCTGCCTGTCTTTTCCAGGTGTCTTTCTGTATCTCTGTCTGCCTGGCTGTCTGTCTCTGTCTGGGTGTCTTTCTGTATGGATATCTCTCTATTTCAGAGTCTGTCTGTCTGTCTGTCTGTCTGTCTACCTGTGTCTGTATGTTTATTTGTCTCTGTTTGTTTGTCTGTCTGGATTTCTGCCTGTCTGTCTGTCTGTCTTGGTGACTGTGTGCCTGTCTGTATCTTCTTCTGGAAGTCTTTCTCTATGTCTCTGTCTGTCTGTCTGGCTGTGTCTCGGTCTGTCTGTCTGTGTCTCGGTCTGTCTGTCTGTGTCTCGGTCTGTCTGTCTGACTTTGTTCTGTCTGTCTACAGCTGTCTGTCTGTGTCTCTATCTGAGGGTCTGTTTGATTGGGTGTCTGTCTGTGTCTCTGTCTGTCTCTATCTCTATCCCCCGATAGAGATAGAGACAGACAGAGACACAGACAGACACCTGACATCTGTCTGTTTGCTTGGGGGTCTGTCTGTCTCTATTTGGGGGTCTGTCTGTCTGTCTATTTGTGTCTTGGTTGGTCGGTCTGTCTGACTTTGTTCTGTCTGTATCTGTATCTGTAACTGGGGCTCTGTCTGCTTGGGTGTCTGTCTGTGTCTCTCTGTGACTAACTTTTTTGTAACCCTATCACTGTTCATCTAACGTTAACAAGACTTCAATTATTTCACTAGACAACAAACTGGACTGGTCCACAAATACAGAGGCCGTTTATAAGAAGGGCCTGAGTCGGCTTTACTTCCTTTACTTCAGTGTCTGCGACAGGATGTTGCAGATGTTCTGTATGGGTGGGATGCAAATTTGTGTTGATGTGATGTCAGTTTATGAGGAATGTTTTATGATATTTGTTAAGTACATAAGGTGTTATATTGCACTGTAGCTTTTTAAATACTGTTCGTTTACAGATAGAAAGAGTTACAAAGAGAAATAGGCTGCAGTTGAAAAGATAAATAGTGATTAGAGGAGCTGTTTGAAATATAATAAGTGCATTTATGTTAAAACATGAGTTCACGATGAATAATTGTCATGGTAAAAATACTTTACCCCTGCAGAGCTGAAGTCATCTTCTTCTGGCCATGTGTGTATGAATGTATGTGCGGCCTTGGCACGTCTGTATGCCTAGTCTACAGTGAGAGGTTACTAGCACATCACCGATTATTCTCCTACTGTCGCTGTGGTTGTACCCCCAGGGTGTGGAACACTTCTGCAGGGTGTTGCGTGATACAAAGCAGGATGGATCCATGCTTTCATGTTGTCGACACCAAATTCTGACCCTAACATCTGGATGTTGCAGCAGAAATCGAGACTCATGACCAGGCAACGTTTTTCCAATCTTCTATTGTCCAATTTTGGTGAGTGTAGTGGCAAAACTTCGTTTGGGTTTTTCTTGTAACCTTTGTATCCAGTTTTCCAGGTTCCTTTGTTTCACCACTTGGAGAAAGCAGTCGTGCAGTGTCAGACGCGCAGTTTGTGACCAAAAACAATCCAGTGAGAGCTGATTGATGAATGAAGCCGATAATTTATTGTAACTTAAATAAACACATAAATAACGCATTGTTTGCATGGGTCTTTTAAATCTTGTAATTGGCAGGACCACACAGCTTCACACGCTGCGGTCAATGACGGTGTCTGCTGCTCTGCCTTCTCCACCTGATACCTGAGGGCTGCTATTCAATCAGTCGCACCACCATCCTCACCTGTAGAGGGTGCACACTCACAAAACAATGTAAATAATTGAATTCAAACAAACTTAAATGTGGCTCCTACACGCCGGCCCCTTAATTGTTATTTATATAATCAATTACATACATATTTACAAAAAAAAGGAGCCAAAAGAGTAATTTCAAAAAATTCAGTAAGCACTTAATGCTCTTCTACAAAGTGTATGAACTACAATAAAGATATGTATACATTACTTTTCTTTATAATGGTCAGGGTCACTGGTCACTCATCAGCCTCAAGGATTCGGCACAGCTTAGTGATGGGCCTCTCAAGAACTGATGTCTTTGTCTGGACTTTCACAGCACAGACCAGGCCTTTCACATCTGGTTTGACCTCCAGCACTCTCCCCAGTAGCCAGGACCCTCGAGGAGCAGTGGGGTCAACCACCAGGACAATGTCTCCAATTTTTAGGTTTTTCTTTATTGATGTCCACTTCTGCCTCTCTTGCTGTAAAAGGAGATATTCCTTGGTCCATCTGCTCCAGAAGAGGTCAGCCAGGTACTGGACCTGTTTCCAGCGGCGTCTGGCGTAGAGATCGGACCTCAGGAAGGTTCCAGGGGGCAGAGTGGGCATAGATCTGAGCAGGAGAATGTGATTGATTAGTGGCTCGAGGTCGAGTGGATCTGAGGACACTGTGGAGAGTGGACGGTTGTTGAGGATTGCCTCTGCCTCGCAGAACAAGGTCTGAAGGCCTTCATCATCAATCGACTGCTGATGGAGAGTGGAGTTCAGCACTTGCCGGACGGAGCGTATGAGCCTTTCCCAGACTCCGCCATGGTGTGATGCTGCTGGTGGGTTGAAGCTCCATTCTATTTGTTCAGTTAGCAGGGCATCCTGGATCCTCCTCTGGTTCAGTGACATCAGTGCCCTTTTTAGCTCAGCCTGAGCGCCTACCAGGTTTGTTCCATTGTCAGACCTGATGTGCTTGACTTGACCCCTCCTGCAGATAAATCTCCTCAAAGCATGTATGCATGAGTCAGTGTCCAACGTGTAGGCAACCTCCAAGTGAATGGCTCTACTGGACATACAAGTAAAAAGTACGCCATACCTTTTGATGGTTCCTCTTCCTCGTTTTACTTCAAAAGGGCCAAAGTAATCTAAGCCAACATTGGTAAAGCGAGGGAGGTCAGGCAGGATTCTCTCCATTGGCAAGTCTGCCATTTTTTGCTCACCTGCTTTGCCCCTCACACACCGACACCTGACACATCTAGAGAGCACCTTTATTGCTACTGAGTTGCCCTTTACAATCCAGTATCTTTTGCGGAGCTCGGAAAGCATGTGGTTTCTTCCACTGTGACCACTGCGCTGCCAGTGTTGCCATTTCTGCAGGGAATGCCTGCTGCTGGACATAGGAGATAACTGACCTTTCTGCCTCTGCAAGATCTTTCACAGAGAGGAGCTTTCCACCAATGTTGGTCCTGAAATCAATCTTTTCTTTATTTGAGCGGGTGTTAATTTACCATGCCACTGCTTTGAGTAATTTCATCCAGTCTGAGAAGAATGAGATAAGCTGGTCTGTGGGTGTTTCAGTTTTTACCACTGCTGTAAACATAGCAGTGCCTTTCCTGACCTCTGGATCATCCTGAAACAGTGAGCCCAATGCTCCCGCCACTGGCCAACTTTTTTCTGGCTTCCACAGGAATTCAGGAGCATGAATCCACCTTTTCTGCTCCCTGAATTTTCTTGCAGTCAGTCCTCTTGAACAGTCGTCAGCAGGATTGTCTTTGCTGCGAACATATCTCCACTGAGACAGCTCTGTGTTGTCTCGAATCATCGATACCCTGTTTGCTACATAAGTCTTAAACTTGGCACGGTCATTTGCAATATATTTTAGGACTGTTTGGCTATCAGTCCAGAAAACTGAGGGCTTTAAGTCCAAGTGCAATTCTCTCCTCAGCATTCTGTCCACTCTTACCAGCAACACGGCCGCAGCGAGCTCCAGCCTCGGCACTGTGATGGTCTTTAGGGGGAGGACCCTGGACTTTCCTAAGACAAAAGCGACATGTATCACATTCTGCTGGTTTACTTGTCTGATGTAGCTGACTGAGCCATAGCCACTCTCACTGGCATCGGCAAAGTGATGCAATTCTGCACATTTTGTCTCTCCATAATCCTGGGGTTTCAGACAGCGTGGCATGCTAAAGTCTTTTATCATTTTTAGAGGTTCATCCCATCCAAAGCCCCTTTGCAACTGCTCCTGTAGCAACTGCTTGGGCAGTGCTGGATGGCATGAGATTCTGTGGCCACAGACTTGGCACAATCATCTACATAAAAGTTGTGGCGGATGGTCTCAGCCACCTGAGGGGGGAAACAGTTCTCATTGTCAGCAGCAGTCTTTTGCAATGCAAAGTTGGCCACACTAGGAGAGGACACAGCACCAAAGATATGTACAAGCATACAGTGTTCCTTTGCTGTCTGGCAGGTGTCACCTTGTGGCCACCACAAGAACCTCAAATAGTTCACATCAGACTCAGCCACTCTGACCTGATGGAACATTGATTTAAAGTCAGCCATGATTCCAATGGGCTCCTTACGAAATCTCAGAATCACTCCAATTAGAGAGTTGGTCAGATCAGGACCCTGGAGCAGTTCTGTGTTCAGGGATACACCTTGATAGGAGGCAGCACAATCAAACACCACTCTAAGTTTGTTCTTTTTAGGGTGGTACACTCCGTGGTGTGGTAAGTACCATACCTTTCCTGGTGGCTGTCCGAGTTCCCCCTGTAGGACTTCCTCAGCATAGTTGTTCTTGAGTACGTCACTGATAAACGTAACATAGTCCTCTTTGAATCGCTCATCTCTTTTCATTTTCCTTTTCAGGCTCTGCAACCGCTGTCCAGCAACTTGGAGATTGTTTGGCATGAGCACATCAGGATTTCTGAAGGGCAGTTTTAGACTGTAATGTCCGTCTTTCAAAAGTGCTCCATTAGCAATTTTCAAAAATCTTTTGTCCTCAATAGACATCTCAGTCTTTTCCTCTGAGGCAACTTCATTGAAATCCTGATTGTACTGTGATATCAGCAGCTTTTCCAGATTCACCACTGAAATCTTGTTCACAGTCACCCTGTCTACACAGTCAGCAGCACTTCTCAGTGGCCCATTTACAACCCACCCCAACAATGTCCTAACAGCATCGGGACCCCCTCTGTGACTGTTGATTACCTCCCAGGGCTCTAATAAAGTTTGGAGCATTTGTGCCAATCAGAAGCTCCACCTTTGAATTGATGGTGGGGATTGTAACTTGACTAAGATACGCCCAATGCGTCAAGTCAGTCTGCTCGGGGATGCTGCTTGTGGTGACCGGCATTTCCTTTTGAGTGAAGGTGTCAGGAAGAGGAAGGAAGTTGTCGCTGTCCAGTGCTGAAACTTCGAGTCCTGACACCACATAAGCTGGGACAGGCATTTCCTGATTTAAGGTTCGCAGCAGGATGTGAGTCCTTTTGCCTTTGAGGCCGAGCTGTGACATGAGCTCCTCTGAGCAGAAGGTGGCAGAGGACCCAGGATCTAAGGGAGCATACACTTGATGGACATGGCTGCCCTTTGCTGCCTTGACTCTGACCGGAACAATGGGAAGCACGCTTTCTTGGTCTCCGGCCCCTATATGACCACATAATTCTGCTGATGCACCACCTATAACACCAGAGGGCCCTTTTGGCTCACTAACCGTGCTGTCTTTATTCATATGGTCTTTGGGCTCAATGTGCAGGGCGCTTGGATGAGCCTTCTTGCATATGTTGCAGGTGAGACGATTTTTGCAGTCTTTACTAATATGACCGCCTATGGAAAGGCATCCAAAGCAAATGCCCTTTGTTTTCAAAAAGCTGAGCGTGTCTCTGTGGGCTTTCTTTGCGAAATCTTTACACAAATTCAAAGTGTGGTTTGAGCTACAGAAGGGGCAAGGGCGCTCAGGCTTTGTCTCTTTTGGGGAAAGAGCCACATTTGTAACATAGCTGCTACCAGATGAATTTAAGGCCTGTAACTTAACAGGGGACTTAATCTTTCCTCTAACTGTCTGATCCTGAAGATAACCAAAGACTGGGTCAGCTGCAATGCGAGCTTGTCTTTCAATAAAAGTGACAAGATCCAATATTCTCACCCTGCGGTTGTGTTGTTCTTGCAGCTCGTATGGTTTGTTCCGCCATTTCTCCCTGAGCTTGTATGGCAACTTGAGGGCAATGCTTCTCATGCTTGACACTGTATTCAGCTCATCCATGTACTCCAGGTCCTCCATAGTGTTGCAGCAGCTCCTGAGGAACATGGCATAATCCTGCAGGACTTTGGAATCCTCTGATTTCATTTGCGGCCAAGATAGAGCCTTTTCAAGATAAGCACAAGAGATTTTATATTCATTTCCAAAGTTGTTCTTAAGTAATTTTTTTGCTTTCTGATAGCCTCTATATGGTGTCATGTACTCACAGCTCTTGACTAATCTTTGCGCTTGGCCTCTGGTGTACTGAATAAGAAACTGTAATCTGTCTCTGCTGTTATCAATCATGTTCTCAAAGGAGTGAATGAATGATCTGTACTCTAAAACATGGCCATCAAAGATTGGAATGTTACCTTGTGGTAAAGTAGACAACAGTTGTTGCTTCATCAGCATCCTGGTTAATTCACTTTGATTTTCCAGCATTTTGCTTATGTGGCTTTCCTGTGATGATGACATGGGCACAGAGGGATTTTGCCGCTGTGGCACAGGGTACTGGGTGGCTTGGGCGGAGCTTGACTGTGACTGGGGAGTAGCAGAGGGGAAACCATGAGGCGGTGTGCGTTGTGGTTGTGATACATCACTAGTGGGCCTGGGATGGAAAGTAGACCTACTGTGATGTCTATCTCTATCTAAGGCTGAGTCAAACAGGGGAAATTGAACCTGAACACCAGTCTTGGGTCGGACTGCAGGGCCAAGGGAAATCCTGTCCTGAAGATGAAGTGAATGCTGCAGCCTTTCGTCCAGTTCAATGGCAGCTGATGTATCAGCTGTGGCTTCAGCTGCTTCTGCACCTATAACTGGCATTGGAAGTGGGACAAAATCAATTTTATCAGAGCTGTACAAATTAAATTCAGCCTCTCTCAAATAGTTGATCTTAGCAGTAGTGGCTTCAATTTCAGCATTCAGTTCCAGCGGTTCTCTCCGTTTCCTTAACATTTCCTCCTGTTCCTCAATCTCGTGTTTCTCCTGTAATTTAGATGCTTTGGCAAATAAGGCCACTCGTTCGGCCTCGCATTAATGCGCAGTGTTGTAAATGCTTCACTTGAGCCTCTTGATGAACCTGATTGCGCATCAATAAAGTCAGGGTCGGGGTCGGCATTATCAGCGGAATCGGGCAGAGGGTTTTCCACATGCGCAGCGGAAGAAGTGGCCTCGGCTACTAAGGGGGAACTAGGATCCTCTATGGCTCTAATCCATTTTGTGGCCTTTACAACGAAAGCCGCGATCTGTGCGTATCTCGGCTGATACCATTTTTCATTGTCCTCTTGCCGGACTTCCTCACTCAGTGTGTCAGCATAAGACGCATGCAGGTCCTTAAAGTCGGCAAGATATTCCTCAAACTTAACCATATTTCCTTTTACCTCATCAATAAATTCATCTCCAGCCATCAAGTTATTTATAATGTTCATTCTCCGAGTGATATGAGACATTTTTCCTGATCTTGCCAAACGGAGACGTGTTATCGTATCATCCGTTTGTTGTTTCTTGTTTGTCTTTTCCGGCCATGATTATTAAAATAATCTTCCAAAGGCACACAAAACATAAATCTTCTTCCCGACAATGCAATATTACTCAATGAGTCAGAAAAGAGTTGTCAGTATTTCAAAAAATCCAAATTGTCGCTGCTTCATTCATGCGTATTATCGAAAGTTTAAATACGCTCGTCCTTTTTAATCTCCACCAAACATAAGGATCTCAGTCCATAAACTCAAAAATCTCCATCCGAAGTCGTTTCTAAATTCTTTCAATATTATTCCAAAACGAAAAAGTAATTCAGGATAGCGGCATTTCAAACACGTACCTCGCTTCCTTTGTTCAAGTCCATGCGTCAGGCTGACATTTCCTATTGTCTCCAATGCGCGCGGTTTCAAAAGTTTCTTTTGCCTGAATCCTCAGCTCGTCGTTGACTATTGTAGTGGCAAAACTTCGTTTGGGTTTTTCTTGTAACCTTTGTATCCAGTTTTCCAGGTTCCTTTGTGTCACCACTTGGAGAAAGCAGTCGTGCAGTGTCAGACGCGCAGTTTGTGACCAAAAACAATCCAGTGAGAGCTGATTGATGAATGAAGCCGATAATTTATTGTAACTTAAATAAACACATAAATAACGCATTGTTTGCATGGGTCTTTTAAATCTTGTAATTGGCAGGACCACACAGCTTCACACGCTGCGGTCAATGACGGTGTCTGCTGCTCTGCCTTCTCCACCTGATACCTGAGGGGCTGCTATTCAATCAGTCGCACCACCATCCTCACCTGTAGAGGGTGCACACTCACAAAACAATGTAAATAATTGAATTCAAACAAACTTAAATGTGGCTCCTACACTTGTCATACATCCCTCCTTTTCGTCCACACACTGGACGAATGGTTTATCAGGGTTTGGAACCCCTAAAGTTGAAGCGGACTGTAGAGCTTTCTTCAAGTTGACAAAAGATGTCTCAGCCTCTGGTGTCCAGGTGAGTTTGGAGGAGGCTGTGAGGCCCCTAGCATGTGTGGCATCTCTTAAAGGACGTTCAAGCACAGAGAAGTTAGGAATGAAATGTCTGCAATATGAACACATGGCCAAAAAAGACATAGCTTGTTTCTTTGTGAGTGGCTTAAGTGTGTTGACGATAGCAGATATGCGTTCCGGAGACAGAGACTTGCCGTTTGGGGTTAACACGTGACCCAAAAAGGTGACCTTCTGCTGTACAAACTGTAGCTTACTCAGGCTAGCTTTGTGTCCTTCCCGACACAGATGTTGCAGGAGGGCAACAGTGTCCGTCTCACACTGCTCCTTAGTGGGAGAAGCAATATGTAGGTCATCACCATACTGTAAGAGAGCAGAGCCTTCAGAAAGAGACAATGTCGATAAGCTTCTGGACAAGGCCGCATTGTAGAGAGACGGAGATGAGGTGAAGCCTTGACACATTCTAGTGAAAGTGTAACATTTTCCATCAAACAGGAATGCAAACCAGAACTGCAGCATCCAGACTTACCGGAGCTTCTTTAAAAGGGCTCACAGAGTGAAGCAGCTCCTCTTATCCCACATACGCACAATACTTCTTCCTAATAAACAACAGACTCATAAGAAGTACTTTCAATTGATAAATCATGAATGTTCGACTTCTATGTTGTTGTTTTCTTATCAATGTCCGTTAGCTCACCCACTAAAAGGGAGGGGGTGGGGGGGCTCTCTGTAGTCAACGTCTCTGGTCAAAGGGTGCTTGCACTCTTGTCCCTGACAATGAGTAAGGGCTGATGCGCCGCCTTGTGGTTGGGAGTGGTAAAAACTCTTAAATGAGATTATTTAGTACCCATGTCAATCAATCAATCAAATTTTATTTGTATAGCCCAAAGTCACAATATACATTTGCCATAGAGGGCTTTACAATCCTAGGGGAGTGACACCCTCTGTGCTTCGACCCTTGGTTTGAGTGAGGAAAAACTTGCCCAAAAAACAAACAAAAAGAAACAACATTTTAACAGGGAAACAAAGCTGAAAGAAACATCAGGAAGAGCCACAGAGGAGGGATCCCTCTCCCAGGACGGACAGACATGCAAAGGACGTCACATGTACAGAACAATGTGGGTTAGATTATTATGTACTGTAATGGCTACCCAATTTCCCTTTGGAGATTAATCTCTTCATAGACTTACATGGTCTTCTAGAGCTTTATTTTGCCAATTGCACACTGACAAGCTAGCAAAAGGAATCTATCTGCAAAGTCTGCGAGGAGTCAGACATATTACATATTATACTTATTACAAATAAGTACAAAAAGAGTATATCGAGGCAGAAAAAGACAAGGAAAGCACCAATATATGCATTTATTGACTTACCTATACAAAAATAAATAAAGACAAAATGGAAAAAAATCAAGAAAAGCAGTGCTCCCTTGAACATCAGTGATGCATTTATTGACTTACCTATCCAGAAATAAATAAAGACGAAAAGCAAAAAATAAAGACTGGTCCACAAATACAAAGGCCGTTTAAAAGAAGGGCCTGAGTCGGCTTTACTTCCTTTACTTCAGTGTCTGCGACAGGATGTTGCAGATGTTCTGTATGGGTGGGATGCAAATTTGTGTTGATATGATGTCAGTTTATGAGGAATGTTTTATGATATTTGTTAAGTACATAAGGTGTTATATTGCACTGTAGCTTTTTAAATACTGTTCGTTTACAGATAGAAAGAGTTACAAAGAGAAATAGGCTGCAGTTGAAAAGATAAATAGTGATTAGAGGAGCTGTTTGAAATATAAATAAGTGCATTTATGTTAAAACACGAGTTCACGATGAATAATTGTCATGGTAAAAATACTTTACCCCCGCAGTAGGTGAAATAGCTTGTTTTGTCCTGTAGATGGTGCCACAGGGCCACTCATCACAACTGTTAATGTGTCTCACAGTACTACACGAAGGAGATAGGAGATGTTCTATCAGCAATCACCATCTTCTTTGCTGCGGTGTCCTGGGGTGCGGGCACTGAGGCAAAGGACGCCAACAGACTGAACAAACTCATCGAATAGACTTAATCTGTTGTCGGCTCTAAGCTTGCCTTCCCTGGAGGAGGTGATGGAGGAGAGGATGCTGGCAAAACTGCTGGCAATCATGGACAATCCCTCCCACCCCCTCCACACAACACTGGACAAGCTAAAGAGCAGCTCCAGCAACACACTCACTGACAATACTATTAATATTATCATGATATACTGTTGTTATTGTAGTGCCCTTTAGCCTAACTGGAAGAACACACTATAGACACTTACACTCTTACTAGGGTCGGATGAGTTGAACCCCTAAATCATTCAAATGGGGGAGCATGAAGTTGATGAGTTGACAATTTATTGCTTCATACAACAATCCTTTGGCAGTGTAATGAAAATTTAAAAATACAAATTTTGTAGAAAAAATAAAATCCAAAAGAAAAGTGGTATCCATGGTATATGTATGTAATGTTCTGTCATATGACCTACTACCTGGGCGGTTTTTCTGTGTTCTTTTCTTACGTGTATCAGAGACCGTGAGTGAGGTGAGATGATGTCTACGTTCTCCAGAATGGATACCACGGCTGGTCACACTGTGCACCGTGTTCCATCCAAATTGCTCGCCCTCCTGGCTCGCCACCAGACCTCCACGGAGTCGGATCTGAATCGACTCCTAAGAGAGTGCAGAAAACATAACCGTTACTCTCTATTCAATTTACATCACATCATCCTACTTTCACTTTTCACTCTTTATATCTTCTGTATCTATACCCAGATGCAAGACATACAGAATTCAGGTCATTGTAAATGAGTCTGTATACATTTGCAGTACTGTATAAGTATTTTTACCATGACAATAAAAAGCAAAAAATAAAGAAAAGCAGTACTCCCTTGAATTGTCCCTTGAACATCAGGTTGTTGACATCTGTCTGTTTGCTTGGGGGTCTGTCTGTCTCTATTTGGGGGTCTGTCTGTCTGTCTGTCTGTCTGTCTGTCTGTCTGTCTGTCTGTCTGTCTGTCTGTCTGTCTGTCTGTCTGTCTGTCTGTCTGTCTGTCTGTCTGTCTGTCTATTTGTGTCTCGGTTGGTCGGTCTGTCTGACTTTGTTCTGTCTGTCTGTATCTGTAACTGGGGGTCTGTCTGTGTCTCTGTGTGTCTATCTGCCTGTTTCTCTCTATATGTGTGTAATGTTCTGTCTTTTCTTACTTGTATCAGAGACAGTGAGTGAGGTGAGATGATGTCTACGTTCTCCAGAATGGATACCACGACTGGTCACACTGTGCGCCGTGTTCCATCCATATTGCTCGCCCTTCTGGCTCGCCACCAGACCGCCACGGAGTCGGATCTGAATCAACTCCTAAGAGAGTGCAGAAAACATAACCGTTACTCTCTATTCAATTTACATCACATCATCCTACTTTCACTTTTCACTCTTTATATCTTCTGTATCTATACCCAGATGCAAGACATACAGAATTCAGGTCATTGTAAATGAGTCTGTATACATTTGCAGTTCTGTATAAGTATTTTTACTATGACAATAAAAAGCAAAAAATAAAGAAAAGCAGTACTCCCTTGAATTGTCCCTTGAACATCAGGTTGTTGACATCTGTCTGTTTGCTAGGGGGTCTGTCTGTCTCTATTTGGGGGGTCTGTCTGTCTGTCTGTCTATTTGTGTCTCGGTTGGTCGGTCTGTCTGACTTTGTTCTGTCTGTCTGTATCTGTAACTGGGGGTCTGTCTGTGTCTCTGTGTGTCTATCTGCGTGTTTCTCTCTATATGTGTGTAATGTTCTGTCTTTTCTTACGTGTATCAGAGACAGTGAGTGAGGTGAGATGATGTCTACGTTCTCCAGAATGGATACCACGACTGGTCACACTGTGCGCCGTGTTCCGTCCATATTGCTCGCCCTTCTGGCTCGTCACCAGACCGCCACAGAGTCGGATCTGAATCAACTCCTAAGAGAGCGCAGAAAACATAACCATTACTCTCTATTCAAGATGCAAGACATACAGAATTCGGGTCATTGTAAATGAGTCTGTATACATTTGCAGTACTGTATAAGTATTTTTACCAATCTTTTATTTCCAATCTTCTATTGTCCAATTTTGGTGAGCCTGTGCAAATTGTAGCCTCAGTTTCCTGCTCTTAGCTGACAGGAGTGGCACCCGGTGTGGTCTTCTACTGCTGTAGCCAATCTCTGTCAAGGTTCAATGTGTTGCGCGTTCAGAGATGCTCTTCTGCATGCCTCGGTTGTAACAAGTGGTTATTTGAGTTACTGTTCTATCAGCTTGAACCAGTCTGGCCACTCTCCTCTGACCTCTGGCATCAAAAAGGCTTTTTCAGTCTGCCTGTCTTTTCCAGGTGTCTTTCTGTATCTCTGTCTGCCTGGCTGTCTGTCTCTGTCTGGGTGTCTTTCTGTATGGATATCTCTCTATTTCAGAGTCTGTCTGTCTGTCTGTCTGTCTGTCTACCTGTGTCTGTATGTTTATTTGTCTCTGTTTGTTTGTCTGTCTGGATTTCTGCCTGTCTGTCTGTCTGTCTTGGTGACTGTGTGCCTGTCTGTATCTTCTTCTGGAAGTCTTTCTCTATGTCTCTGTCTGTCTGTCTGGCTGTGTCTCGGTCTGTCTGTCTGTGTCTCGGTCTGTCTGTCTGTGTCTCGGTCTGTCTGTCTGACTTTGTTCTGTCTGTCTACAGCTGTCTGTCTGTGTCTCTATCCTGAGGGTCTGTTTGATTGGGTGTCTGTCTGTGTCTCTGTCTGTCTCTATCTCTATCCCCCGATAGAGATAGAGACAGACAGAGACACAGACAGACACCTGACATCTGTCTGTTTGCTTGGGGGTCTGTCTGTCTCTATTTGGGGGTCTGTCTGTCTGTCTATTTGTGTCTTGGTTGGTCGGTCTGTCTGACTTTGTTCTGTCTGTATCTGTATCTGTAACTGGGGCTCTGTCTGCTTGGGTGTCTGTCTGTGTCTCTCTGTGACTAACTTTTTGTAACCCTATCACTGTTCATCTAACGTTAACAAGACTTCAATTATTTCACTAGACAACAAACTGGACTGGTCCACAAATACAGAGGCCGTTTATAAGAAGGGCCTGAGTCGGCTTTACTTCCTTTACTTCAGTGTCTGCGACAGGATGTTGCAGATGTTCTGTATGGGTGGGATGCAAATTTGTGTTGATGTGATGTCAGTTTATGAGGAATGTTTTATGATATTTGTTAAGTACATAAGGTGTTATAATTGCACTGTAGCTTTTTAAATACTGTTCGTTTACAGATAGAAAGAGTTACAAAGAGAAATAGGCTGCAGTTGAAAAGATAAATAGTGATTAGAGGAGCTGTTTGAAATATAAATAAGTGCATTTATGTTAAAACATGAGTTCACGATGAATAATTGTCATGGTAAAAATACTTTACCCCTGCAGAGCTGAAGTCATCTTCTTCTGGCCATGTGTGTATGAATGTATGTGCGGCCTTGGCACGTCTGTATGCCTAGTCTACAGTGAGAGGTTACTAGCACATCACCGATTATTCTCCTACTGTCGCTGTGGTTGTACCCCCAGGGTGTGGAACACTTCTGCAGGGTGTTGCGTGATACAAAGCAGGATGGATCCATGCTTTCATGTTGTCGACACCAAATTCTGACCCTAACATCTGGATGTTGCAGCAGAAATCGAGACTCATGACCAGGCAACGTTTTTCCAATCTTCTATTGTCCAATTTTGGTGAGTGTAGTGGCAAAACTTCGTTTGGGTTTTTCTTGTAACCTTTGTATCCAGTTTTCCAGGTTCCTTTGTTTCAACCACTTGGAGAAAGCAGTCGTGCAGTGTCAGACGCGCAGTTTGTGACCAAAAACAATCCAGTGAGAGCTGATTGATGAATGAAGCCGATAATTTATTGTAACTTAAATAAACACATAAATAACGCATTGTTTGCATGGGTCTTTTAAATCTTGTAATTGGCAGGACCACACAGCTTCACACGCCTGCGGTCAATGACGGTGTCTGCTGCTCTGCCTTCTCCACCTGATACTGAGGGGCTGCTATTCAATCAGTCGCACCACCATCCTCACCTGTAGAGGGTGCACACTCACAAAACAATGTAAATAATTGAATTCAAACAAACTTAAATGTGGCTCCTACACGCCGGCCCCTTAATTGTTATTTATATAATCAATTACATACATATTTACAAAAAAAAGGAGCCAAAAGAGTAATTTCAAAAAATTCAGTAAGCACTTAATGCTCTTCTACAAAGTGTATGAACTACAATAAAGATATGTATACATTACTTTTCTTTATAATGGTCAGGGTCACTGGTCACTCATCAGCCTCAAGGATTCGGCACAGCTTAGTGATGGGCCTCTCAAGAACTGATGTCTTTGTCTGGA
The DNA here is from genome assembly GCA_014281875.1 of Nibea albiflora. Taxonomy (NCBI): domain Eukaryota; kingdom Metazoa; phylum Chordata; class Actinopteri; family Sciaenidae; genus Nibea; species Nibea albiflora. The sequence continues at coordinate 13,591 of JABGLX010000380.1, read as the reverse complement.
CTTCACAGCACAGACCAGGCCTTTCACATCTGGTTTGACTCTCCAGCACTCTCCCCAGTAGCCAGGACCCTCGAGGAGCAGTGGGGTCAACCACCAGGACAATGTCTCCAATTTTTAGGTTTTTCTTTATTGATGTCCACTTCTGCTCTCTTGCTGTAAAAGGAGATATTCCTTGGTCCATCTGCTCCAGAAGAGGTCAGCCAGGTACTGGACCTGTTTCCAGCGGCGTCTGGCGTAGAGATCGGACCTCAGGAAGGTTCCAGGGGGCAGAGTGGGCATAGATCTGAGCAGGAGAATGTGATTGATTAGTGGCTCGAGGTCGAGTGGATCTGAGGACACGTGGAGAGTGGACGGTTGTTGAGGATTGCCTCTGCCTCGCAGAACAAGGTCTGAAGGCCTTCATCATCAATCGACTGCTGATGGAGAGTGGAGTTCAGCACTGCCGGACGGAGCGTATGAGCCTTTCCCAGACTCCGCCATGGTGTGATGCTGCTGGTGGGTTGAAGCTCCATTCTATTTGTTCAGTTAGCAGGGCATCCTGGATCCTCCTCTGGTTCAGTGACATCAGTGCCCTTTTTAGCTCAGCCTGAGCGCCTACCAGGTTTGTTCCATTGTCAGACCTGATGTGCTTGACTTGACCCCTCCTGCAGATAAATCTCCTCAAAGCATGTATGCATGAGTCAGTGTCCAACGTGTAGGCAACCTCCAAGTGAATGGCTCTACTAGGACATACAAGTAAAAAGTACGCCATATACCTTTTGATGGTTCCTCTTCCCTCGTTTTACTTCAAAAGGGCCAAAGTAATCTAAGCCAACATTGGTAAAGCGAGGGAGGTCAGGCAAGGATTCTCTCCATTGGCAAGTCTGCCATTTTTTGCTCACCTGGCTTTGCCCTCACACACCGAACACCTGACACATCTAGAGAGCACCTTTATTGCTACTGAGTTGCCCTTTACAATCCAGTATCTTTTGCGGAGCTCGGAAAGCATGTGGTTTCTTCCACTGTGACCACTGCGCTGCCAGTGTTGCCATTTCTGCAGGGAATGCCTGCTGCTGGACATAGGAGATAACTGACCTTTCTGCCTCTGCAAGATCTTTCACAGAGAGGAGCTTTCCACCAATGTTGGTCCTGAAATCAATCTTTTCTTTATTTGAGCGGGTGTTAATTTACCATGCCACTGCTTTGAGTAATTTCATCCAGTCTGAGAAGAATGAGATAAGCTGGTCTGTGGGTGTTTCAGTTTTTACCACTGCTGTAAACATAGCAGTGCCTTTCCTGACCTCTGGATCATCCTGAAACAGTGAGCCCAATGCTCCCGCCACTGGCCAACTTTTTTCTGGCTTCCACAGGAATTCAGGAGCATGAATCCACCTTTTCTGCTCCCTGAATTTTCTTGCAGTCAGTCCTCTTGAACAGTCGTCAGCAGGATTGTCTTTGCTGCGAACATATCTCCACTGAGACAGCTCTGTGTTGTCTCGAATCATCGATACCCTGTTTGCTACATAAGTCTTAAACTTGGCACGGTCATTTGCAATATATTTTAGGACTGTTTGGCTATCAGTCCAGAAAACTGAGGGCTTTAAGTCCAAGTGCAATTCTCTCCTCAGCATTCTGTCCACTCTTACCAGCAACACGGCCGCAGCGAGCTCCAGCCTCGGCACTGTGATGGTCTTTAGGGGGAGGACCCTGGACTTTCCTAAGACAAAAGCGACATGTATCACATTCTGCTGGTTTACTTGTCTGATGTAGCTGACTGAGCCATAGCCACTCTCACTGGCATCGGCAAAGTGATGCAATTCTGCACATTTTGTCTCTCCATAATCCTGGGGTTTCAGACAGCGTGGCATGCTAAAGTCTTTTATCATTTTTAGAGGTTCATCCCATCCAAAGCCCCTTTGCAACTGCTCCTGTAGCAACTGCTTGGGCAGTGCTGGATGGCATGAGATTCTGTGGCCACAGACTTGGCACAATCATCTACATAAAAGTTGTGGCGGATGGTCTCAGCCACCTGAGGGGGGGAAACAGTTCTCATTGTCAGCAGCAGTCTTTTGCAATGCAAAGTTGGCCACACTAGGAGAGGACACAGCACCAAAGATATGTACAAGCATACAGTGTTCCTTTGCTGTCTGGCAGGTGTCACCTTGTGGCCACCACAAGAACCTCAAATAGTTCACATCAGACTCAGCCACTCTGACCTGATGGAACATTGATTTAAAGTCAGCCATGATTCCAATGGGCTCCTTACGAAATCTCAGAATCACTCCAATTAGAGAGTTGGTCAGATCAGGACCCTGGAGCAGTTCTGTGTTCAGGGATACACCTTGATAGGAGGCAGCACAATCATAACACCACTCTAAGTTTGTTCTTTTTAGGGTGGTACACTCCGTGGTGTGGTAAGTACCATACCTTTCCTGGTGGCTGTCCGAGTTCCCCCTGTAGGACTTCCTCAGCATAGTTGTTCTTGAGTACGTCACTGATAAACGTAACATAGTCCTCTTTGAATCGCTCATCTCTTTTCATTTTCCTTTTCAGGCTCTGCAACCGCTGTCCAGCAACTTGGAGATTGTTTGGCATGAGCACATCAGGATTTCTGAAGGGCAGTTTTAGACTGTAATGTCCGTCTTTCAAAAGTGCTCCATTAGCAATTTTCAAAAATCTTTTGTCCTCAATAGACATCTCAGTCTTTTCCTCTGAGGCAACTTCATTGAAATCCTGATTGTACTGTGATATCAGCAGCTTTTCCAGATTCACCACTGAAATCTTGTTCACAGTCACCCTGTCTACACAGTCAGCAGCACTTCTCAGTGGCCCATTTACAACCCACCCCAACAATGTCCTAACAGCATCGGACCCCCTCTGTGACTGTTGATTACCTCCCAGGGCTCTAATAAAGTTTGGAGCATTTGTGCCAATCAGAAGCTCCACCTTTGAATTGATGGTGGGGATTGTAACTTGACTAAGATACGCCCAATGCGTCAAGTCAGTCTGCTCGGGGATGCTGCTTGTGGTGACCGGCATTTCCTTTTGAGTGAAGGTGTCAGGAGAGGAAGGAAGTTGTCGCTGTCCAGTGCTGATAACTTCGAGTCCTGACACCACATAAGCTGGGACAGGCATTTCCTGATTAAGGTTCGCAGCAGGATGTGAGTCCTTTTGCCTTTGAGGCCGAGCTGTGACATGAGCTCCTCTGAGCAGAAGGTGGCAGAGGACCCAGGATCTAAGGGAGCATACACTTGATGGACATGGCTGCCCTTTGCTGCCTTGACTCTGACCGGAACAATGGGAAGCACGCTTTCTTGGTCTCTAGCCCCTATATGACCACATAATTCTGCTGATGCACCACCTATAACACCAGAGGGCCCTTTTGGCTCACTAACCGTGCTGTCTTTATTCATATGGTCTTTGGGCTCAATGTGCAGGGCGCTTGGATGAGCCTTCTTGCATATGTTGCAGGTGAGACGATTTTTGCAGTCTTTACTAATATGACCGCCTATGGAAAGGCATCCAAAGCAAATGCCCTTTGTTTTCAAAAAGCTGAGCTTGTCTCTGTGGGCTTTCTTTGCGAAATCTTTACACAAATTCAAAGTGTGGTTTGAGCTACAGAAGGGGCAAGGGCGCTCAGGCTTTGTCTCTTTTGGGGAAAGAGCCACATTTGTAACATAGCTGCTACCAGATGAATTTAAGGCCTGTAACTTAACAGGGGACTTAATCTTTCCTCTAACTGTCTGATCCTGAAGATAACCAAAGACTGGGTCAGCTGCAATGCGAGCTTGTCTTTCAATAAAAGTGACAAGATCCAATATTCTCACCCTGCGGTTGTGTTGTTCTTGCAGCTCGTATGGTTTGTTCCGCCATTTCTCCCTGAGCTTGTATGGCAACTTGAGGGCAATGCTTCTCATGCTTGACACTGTATTCAGCTCATCCATGTACTCCAGGTCCTCCATAGTGTTGCAGCAGCTCCTGAGGAACATGGCATAATCCTGCAGGACTTTGGAATCCTCTGATTTCATTTGCGGCCAAGATAGAGCCTTTTCAAGATAAGCACAAGAGATTTTATATTCATTTCCAAAGTTGTTCTTAAGTAATTTTTTTGCTTTCTGATAGCCTCTATATGGTGTCATGTACTCACAGCTCTTGACTAATCTTTGCGCTTGGCCTCTGGTGTACTGAATAAGAAACTGTAATCTGTCTCTGCTGTTATCAATCATGTTCTCAAAGGAGTGAATGAATGATCTGTACTCTAAAACATGGCCATCAAAGATTGGAATGTTACCTTGTGGTAAAGTAGACAACAGTTGTTGCTTCATCAGCATCCTGGTTAATTCACTTTGATTTTCCAGCATTTTGCTTATGTGGCTTTCCTGTGATGATGACATGGGCACAGAGGGATTTTGCCGCTGTGGCACAGGGTACTGGGTGGCTTGGGCGGAGCTTGACTGTGACTGGGGAGTAGCAGAGGGGAAACCATGAGGCGGTGTGCGTTGTGGTTGTGATACATCACTAGTGGGCCTGGGATGGAAAGTAGACCTACTGTGATGTCTATCTCTATCTAAGGCTGAGTCAAACAGGGGAATTAAACCTGAACACCAGTCTTGGGTCGGACTGCAGGGCCAAGGGAAATCCTGTCCTGAAGATGAAGTGAATGCTGCAGCCTTTCGTCCAGTTCAATGGCAGCTGATGTATCAGCTGTGGCTTCAGCTGCTTCTGCACCTATAACTGGCATTGGAAGTGGGACAAAATCAATTTTATCAGAGCTGTACAAATTAAATTCAGCCTCTCTCAAATAGTTGATCTTAGCAGTAGTGGCTTCAATTTCAGCATTCAGTTCCAGCGGTTCTCTCCGTTTCCTTAACATTTCCTCCTGTTCCTCAATCTCGTGTTTCTCCTGTAATTTAGATGCTTTGGCAAATAAGGCCACTCGTTCGGCCTCGCATTAATGCGCAGTGTTGTAGATGCTTCACTTGAGCCTCTTGATGAACCTGATTGCGCATCAATAAAGTCAGGGTCGGGGTCGGCATTATCAGCGGAATCGGGCAGAGGGTTTTCCACATGCGCAGCGGAAGAAGTGGCCTCGGCTACTAAGGGGGAACTAGGATCCTCTATGGCTCTAATCCATTTTGTGGCCCTTTACAACGAAAGCCGCGATCTGTGCGTATCTCGGCTGATACCATTTTTCATTGTCCTCTTGCCGGACTTCCTCACTCAGTGTGTCAGCATAAGACGCATGCAGGTCCTTAAAGTCGGCAAGATATTCCTCAAACTTAACCATATTTCCTTTTACCTCATCAATAAATTCATCTCCAGCCATCAAGTTATTTATAATGTTCATTCTCCGAGTGATATGAGACATTTTTCCTGATCTTGCCAAACGGAGACGTGTTATCGTATCATCCGTTTGTTGTTTCTTGTTTGTCTTTTCCGGCCATGATTATTAAAATAATCTTCCAAAGGCACACAAAACATAAATCCTCTTCCCGACAATGCAATATTACTCAATAAGTCAGAAAAGAGTTGTCAGTATTTCAAAAAATCCAAATTGTCGCTGCTTCATTCATGCGTATTATCGAAAGTTTAAATACGCTCGTCCTTTTTAATCTCCACCAAACATAAGGATCTCAGTCCATAAACTCAAAAATCTCCATCCGAAGTCGTTTCTAAATTCTTTCAATATTATTCCAAAACGAAAAAGTAATTCAGGATAGCGGCATTTCAAACACGTACCTCGCTTCCTTTGTTCAAGTCCATGCGTCAGGCTGACATTTCCTATTGTCTCCAATGCGCGCGGTTTCAAAAGTTTCTTTTGCCTGAATCCTCAGCTCGTCGTTGACTATTGTAGTGGCAAAACTTCGTTTGGGTTTTTCTTGTAACCTTTGTATCCAGTTTTCCAGGTTCCTTTGTGTCACCACTTGGAGAAAGCAGTCGTGCAGTGTCAGACGCGCAGTTTGTGACCAAAAACAATCCAGTGAGAGCTGATTGATGAATGAAGCCGATAATTTATTGTAACTTAAATAAACACATAAATAACGCATTGTTTGCATGGGTCTTTTAAATCTTGTAATTGGCAGGACCACACAGCTTCACACGCTGCGGTCAATGACGGTGTCTGCTGCTCTGCCTTCTCCACCTGATACCTGAGGGGCTGCTATTCAATCAGTCGCACCACCATCCTCACCTGTAGAGGGTGCACACTCACAAAACAATGTAAATAATTGAATTCAAACAAACTTAAATGTGGCTCCTACACGCCGGCCCCTTAATTGTTATTTATATAATCAATTACATACATATTTACAAAAAAAGGAGCCAAAAGAGTAATTTCAAAAAATTCAGTAAGCACTTAATGCTCTTCTACAAAGTGTATGAACTACAATAAAGATATGTATACATTACTTTTCTTTATAATGGTCAGGGTCACTGGTCACTCATCAGCCTCAAGGATTCGGCACAGCTTAGTGATGGGCCTCTCAAGAACTGATGTCTTTGTCTGGACTTTCACAGCACAGACCAGGCCTTTCACATCTGGTTTGACCTCCAGCACTCTCCCCAGTAGCCAGGACCCTCGAGGAGCAGTGGGGTCAACCACCAGGACAATGTCTCCAATTTTTAGGTTTTTCTTTATTGATGTCCACTTCTGCCTCTCTTGCTGTAAAAGGAGATATTCCTTGGTCCATCTGCTCCAGAAGAGGTCAGCCAGGTACTGGACCTGTTTCCAGCGGCGTCTGGCGTAGAGATCGGACCTCAGGAAGGTTCCAGGGGGCAGAGTGGGCATAGATCTGAGCAGGAGAATGTGATTGATTAGTGGCTCGAGGTCGAGTGGATCTGAGGACACTGTGGAGAGTGGACGGTTGTTGAGGATTGCCTCTGCCTCGCAGAACAAGGTCTGAAGGCCTTCATCATCAATCGACTGCTGATGGAGAGTGGAGTTCAGCACTTGCCGGACGGAGCGTATGAGCCTTTCCCAGACTCCGCCATGGTGTGATGCTGCTGGTGGGTTGAAGCTCCATTCTATTTGTTCAGTTAGCAGGGCATCCTGGATCCTCCTCTGGTTCAGTGACATCAGTGCCCTTTTTAGCTCAGCCTGAGCGCCTACCAGGTTTGTTCCATTGTCAGACCTGATGTGCTTGACTTGACCCCTCCTGCAGATAAATCTCCTCAAAGCATGTATGCATGAGTCAGTGTCCAACGTGTAGGCAACCTCCAAGTGAATGGCTCTACTGGACATACAAGTAAAAAGTACGCCATACCTTTTGATGGTTCCTCTTCCTCGTTTTACTTCAAAAGGGCCAAAGTAATCTAAGCCAACATTGGTAAAGCGAGGGAGGTCAGGCAGGATTCTCTCCATTGGCAAGTCTGCCATTTTTTGCTCACCTGCTTTGCCCCTCACACACCGACACCTGACACATCTAGAGAGCACCTTTATTGCTACTGAGTTGCCCTTTACAATCCAGTATCTTTTGCGGAGCTCGGAAAGCATGTGGTTTCTTCCACTGTGACCACTGCGCTGCCAGTGTTGCCATTTCTGCAGGGAATGCCTGCTGCTGGACATAGGAGATAACTGACCTTTCTGCCTCTGCAAGATCTTTCACAGAGAGGAGCTTTCCACCAATGTTGGTCCTGAAATCAATCTTTTCTTTATTTGAGCGGGTGTTAATTTACCATGCCACTGCTTTGAGTAATTTCATCCAGTCTGAGAAGAATGAGATAAGCTGGTCTGTGGGTGTTTCAGTTTTTACCACTGCTGTAAACATAGCAGTGCCTTTCCTGACCTCTGGATCATCCTGAAACAGTGAGCCCAATGCTCCCGCCACTGGCCAACTTTTTTCTGGCTTCCACAGGAATTCAGGAGCATGAATCCACCTTTTCTGCTCCCTGAATTTTCTTGCAGTCAGTCCTCTTGAACAGTCGTCAGCAGGATTGTCTTTGCTGCGAACATATCTCCACTGAGACAGCTCTGTGTTGTCTCGAATCATCGATACCCTGTTTGCTACATAAGTCTTAAACTTGGCACGGTCATTTGCAATATATTTTAGGACTGTTTGGCTATCAGTCCAGAAAACTGAGGGCTTTAAGTCCAAGTGCAATTCTCTCCTCAGCATTCTGTCCACTCTTACCAGCAACACGGCCGCAGCGAGCTCCAGCCTCGGCACTGTGATGGTCTTTAGGGGGAGGACCCTGGACTTTCCTAAGACAAAAGCGACATGTATCACATTCTGCTGGTTTACTTGTCTGATGTAGCTGACTGAGCCATAGCCACTCTCACTGGCATCGGCAAAGTGATGCAATTCTGCACATTTTGTCTCTCCATAATCCTGGGGTTTCAGACAGCGTGGCATGCTAAAGTCTTTATCATTTTTAGAGGTTCATCCCATCCAAAGCCCCTTTGCAACTGCTCCTGTAGCAACTGCTTGGGCAGTGCTGGATGGCATGAGATTCTGTGGCCACAGACTTGGCACAATCATCTACATAAAAGTTGTGGCGGATGGTCTCAGCCACCTGAGGGGGGAAACAGTTCTCATTGTCAGCAGCAGTCTTTGCAATGCAAAGTTGGCCACACTAGGAGAGGACACAGCACCAAAGATATGTACAAGCATACAGTGTTCCTTTGCTGTCTGGCAGGTGTCACCTTGTGGCCACCACAAGAACCTCAAATAGTTCACATCAGACTCAGCCACTCTGACCTGATGGAACATTGATTTAAAGTCAGCCATGATTCCAATGGGCTCCTTACGAAATCTCAGAATCACTCCAATTAGAGAGTTGGTCAGATCAGGACCCTGGAGCAGTTCTGTGTTCAGGGATACACCTTGATAGGAGGCAGCACAATCAAACACCACTCTAAGTTTGTTCTTTTTAGGGTGGTACACTCCGTGGTGTGGTAAGTACCATACCTTTCCTGGTGGCTGTCCGAGTTCCCCCTGTAGGACTTCCTCAGCATAGTTGTTCTTGAGTACGTCACTGATAAACGTAACATAGTCCTCTTTGAATCGCTCATCTCTTTTCATTTTCCTTTTCAGGCTCTGCAACCGCTGTCCAGCAACTTGGAGATTGTTTGGCATGAGCACATCAGGATTTCTGAAGGGCAGTTTTAGACTGTAATGTCCGTCTTTCAAAAGTGCTCCATTAGCAATTTTCAAAAATCTTTTGTCCTCAATAGACATCTCAGTCTTTTCCTCTGAGGCACTTCATTGAAATCCTGATTGTACTGTGATATCAGCAGCTTTTCCAGATTCACCACTGAAATCTTGTTCACAGTCACCCTGTCTACACAGTCAGCAGCACTTCTCAGTGGCCCATTTACAACCCACCCCAACAATGTCCTAACAGCATCGGTACCCCCTCTGTGACTGTTGATTACCTCCCAGGGCTCTAATAAAGTTTGGAGCATTTGTGCCAATCAGAAGCTCCACCTTTGAATTGATGGTGGGGATTGTAACTTGACTAAGATACGCCCAATGCGTCAAGTCAGTCTGCTCGGGGATGCTGCTTGTGGTGACCGGCATTTCCTTTTGAGTGAAGGTGTCAGGAAAGAGGAAGGAAGTTGTCGCTGTCCAGTGCTGAAACTTCGAGTCCTGACACCACATAAGCTGGGACAGGCATTTCCTGATTTAAGGTTCGCAGCAGGATGTGAGTCCTTTTGCCTTTGAGGCCGAGCTGTGACATGAGCTCCTCTGAGCAGAAGGTGGCAGAGGACCCAGGATCTAAGGGAGCATACACTTGATGGACATGGCTGCCCTTTGCTGCCTTGACTCTGACCGGAACAATGGGAAGCACGCTTTCTTGGTCTCCGGCCCCTATATGACCACATAATTCTGCTGATGCACCACCTATAACACCAGAGGGCCCTTTTGGCTCACTAACCGTGCTGTCTTTATTCATATGGTCTTTGGGCTCAATGTGCAGGGCGCTTGGATGAGCCTTCTTGCATATGTTGCAGGTGAGACGATTTTTGCAGTCTTTACTAATATGACCGCCTATGGAAAGGCATCCAAAGCAAATGCCCTTTGTTTTCAAAAAAGCTGAGCGTGTCTCTGTGGGCTTTCTTGCGAAATCTTTACACAAATTCAAAGTGTGGTTTGAGCTACAGAAGGGGCAAGGGCGCTCAGGCTTTGTCTCTTTTGGGGAAAGAGCCACATTTGTAACATAGCTGCTACCAGATGAATTTAAGGCCTGTAACTTAACAGGGGACTTAATCTTTCCTCTAACTGTCTGATCCTGAAGATAACCAAAGACTGGGTCAGCTGCAATGCGAGCTTGTCTTTCAATAAAAGTGACAAGATCCAATATTCTCACCCTGCGGTTGTGTTGTTCTTGCAGCTCGTATGGTTTGTTCCGCCATTTCTCCCTGAGCTTGTATGGCAACTTGAGGGCAATGCTTCTCATGCTTGACACTGTATTCAGCTCATCCATGTACTCCAGGTCCTCCATAGTGTTGCAGCAGCTCCTGAGGAACATGGCATAATCCTGCAGGACTTTGGAATCCTCTGATTTCATTTGCGGCCAAGATAGAGCCTTTTCAAGATAAGCACAAGAGATTTTATATTCATTTCCAAAGTTGTTCTTAAGTAATTTTTTTGCTTTCTGATAGCCTCTATATGGTGTCATGTACTCACAGCTCTTGACTAATCTTTGCGCTTGGCCTCTGGTGTACTGAATAAGAAACTGTAATCTGTCTCTGCTGTTATCAATCATGTTCTCAAAGGAGTGAATGAATGATCTGTACTCTAAAACATGGCCATCAAAGATTGGAATGTTACCTTTGTGGTAAAGTAGACAACAGTTGTTGCTTCATCAGCATCCTGGTTAATTCACTTTGATTTTCCAGCATTTTGCTTATGTGGCTTTCCTGTGATGATGACATGGGCACAGAGGGATTTGCCGCTGTGGCACAGGGTACTGGGTGGCTTGGGCGGAGCTTGACTGTGACTGGGGAGTAGCAGAGGGGAAACCATGAGGCGGTGTGCGTTGTGGTTGTGATACATCACTAGTGGGCCTGGGATGGAAAGTAGACCCTACTGTGATGTCTATCTCTATCTAAGGCTGAGTCAAACAGGGGAAATTGAACCTGAACACCAGTCTTGGGTCGGACTGCAGGGCCAAGGGAAATCCTGTCCTGAAGATGAAGTGAATGCTGCAGCCTTTCGTCCAGTTCAATGGCAGCTGATGTATCAGCTGTGGCTTCAGCTGCTTCTGCACCTATAACTGGCATTGGAAGTGGGACAAAATCAATTTTATCAGAGCTGTACAAATTAAATTCAGCCTCTCTCAAATAGTTGATCTTAGCAGTAGTGGCTTCAATTTCAGCATTCAGTTCCAGCGGTTCTCTCCGTTTCCTTAACATTTCCTCCTGTTCCTCAATCTCGTGTTATCTCCTGTAATTTAGATGCTTTGGCAAATAAGGCCACTCGTTCGGCCTCGCATTAATGCGCCAGTGTTGTAGATGCTTCACTTGAGCCTCTTGATGAAACCTGATTGCGCATCAATAAAGTCAGGGTCGGGGTCGGCATTATCAGCGGAATCGGGCAGAGGGTTTTCCACATGCGCAGCGGAAGAAGTGGCCTCGGCTACTAAGGGGGAACTAGGATCCTCTATGGCTCTAATTCCATTTTGTGGCCTTTACAACGAAAGCCGCGATCTGTGCGTATCTCCGGCTGATACCATTTTTCATGGTCCTCTTGCCGGACTTCCTCACTCAGTGTGTCAGCATAAGACGCATGCAAGGTCCTTAAAGTCGGCAAGATATTCCTCAAACTTAACCATATTTCCTTTACCTCATCAATAAATTCATCTCCAGCCATCAAGTTATTTATAATGTTCATTCTCCGAGTGATATGAGACATTTTTCCTGATCTTGCCAAACGGAGACGTGTTATCGTATCATCCGTTTGTTGTTTCTTGTTGTCTTTTCCGGCCATGACTATTAAAATAATCTTCCAAAGGCACACAAAACATAAATCTTCTTCCCGACAATGCAATATTACTCAATGAGTCAGAAAAGAGTTGTCAGTATTTCAAAAAATCCAAATTGTCGCTGCTTCATTCATGCGTATTATCGAAAGTTTAAATACGCTCGTCCTTTTTTAATCTCCACCAAACATAAGGATCTCAGTCCATAAACTCAAAAATCTCCATCCGAAGTCGTTTCTAAATTCTTTCAATATTATTCCAAAACGAAAAAGTAATTCAGGATAGCGGCATTTCAAACACGTACCTCGCTTCCTTTGTTCAAGTCCATGCGTCAGGCTGACATTTCCTATTGTCTCCAATGCGCGCGGTTTCAAAAGTTTCTTTTGCCTGAATCCTCAGCTCGTCGTTGACTATTGTAGTGGCAAAACTTCGTTTGGGTTTTTCTTGTAACCTTTGCATCCAGTTTTCCAGGTTCCTTTGTGTCACCACTTGGAGAAAGCAGTCGTGCAGTGTCAGACGCGCAGTTTGTGACCAAAAACAATCCAGTGAGAGCTGATTGATGAATGAAGCCGATAATTTATTGTAACTTAAATAAACACATAAATAACGCATTGTTTTGCATGGGTCTTTTAAATCTTGTAATTGGCAGGACCACACAGCTTCACACGCTGCGGTCAATGACGGTGTCTGCTGCTCTGCCTTCTCCACCTGATACCTGAGGGGCTGCTATTCATCAGTCGCAACCACCATCCTCACCTGTAGAGGGTGCACACTCACAAAACAATGTAAATAATTGAATTCAAACAAACTTAAATGTGGCTCCTACACTTGTCATACATCCCTCCTTTTCGTCCACACACTGGACGAATGGTTTATCAGGGTTTGGAACCCCTAAAGTTGAAGCGGACTGTAGAGCTTTCTTCAAGTTGACAAAAGATGTCTCAGCCTCTGGTGTCCAGGTGAGTTTGGAGGAGGCTGTGAGGCCCCTAGCATGTGTGGCATCTCTTAAAGGACGTTCAAGCACAGAGAAGTTAGGAATGAAATGTCTGCAATATGAACACATGGCCAAAAAAGACATAGCTTGTTTCTTTGTGAGTGGCTTAAGTGTGTTGACGATAGCAGATATGCGTTCCGGAGACAGAGACTTGCCGTTTGGGGTTAACACGTGACCCAAAAAGGTGACCTTCTGCTGTACAAACTGTAGCTTACTCAGGCTAGCTTTGTGTCCTTCCCGACACAGATGTTGCAGGAGGGCAACAGTGTCCGTCTCACACTGCTCCTTAGTGGGAGAAGCAATATGTAGGTCATCACCATACTGTAAGAGAGCAGAGCCTTCAGAAAGAGACAATGTCGATAAGCTTCTGGACAAGGCTGCATTGTAGAGAGACGGAGATGAGGTGAAGCCTTGACACATTCTAGTGAAAGTGTAACATTTTCCATCAAACAGGAATGCAAACCAGAACTGCAGCATCCAGACTTACCGGAGCTTCTTTAAAAGGGCTCACAGAGTGAAGCAGCTCCTCTATCCCACATACGCAATACTTCTTCCTAATAACAACAGACTCATAGAAGTACTTTCAATTGATAAATCACGAATGCTCGACTCTATGTTGTTGTTTTCTTATCAATGTCCGTTAGCTCACCCACTAAAAGGGAGGGGGTGGGGGGCTCTCTGTAGTCAACGTCTCTG
>JABGLX010000142.1:0-45319 GCA_014281875.1 Nibea albiflora | reverse complement strand
TCAAAACAGTGGGAGACAAGCAGGAAGTGTTATGTCATTAAGACATTTTGTTCGTGTCGAGTTAAGCCGTCCTTCAGGTCTCGGTCTAATCTTCTCCAGGAGCATCGCTCCATGATGCTTTCAGTTCTCCTTCTAGGAGCTCGTTGGGTCAGGATTAAAGACATATCTCACAAACACATACGAGAAGTCACACAATTCAGCAAATTTAATTAACTCTGTTTGAGCTATACTCTGCGGCACATTAAACACATAGCCAAAGATATTAGAAATACAACTTACACCGCAGGACTTTTCGCAGGACTTGTCCGAGACAAATCGCTTTGTCTTCATGTCTGATTAAATCAAACATGCTTAATAGTATGGAAGGAAAATAGCTCAATCATGTGAACAGGGTCTGAACTCTTTCTGGCATATCAAGGTCGGTTCTCTTGGACTTACAAAGAGAAGAAATCAGTGGAGTTGTGGAGGTAGAGAGAGTAAAATGGAAATTGCAACAGTTTCCTGGATGCGGTGGGCATTTTGGGAAGATTGGTGGCCATGCCAAAAGCTTCACTTTGGTTCAGACTGAACTTTTGGTTGGATTGCAACTTTCAAACAGTAAATCGTTCTTGTCAACTCACTGATTTTGGAAATTCACTTGGACCAATGCTTTCATGTCATACACCAACAAACTGATGACGTTCAGCCTCAGGTAACTAAAGGCTAAGTATCAAATGTTAGTAGCAGTAATAAAAATATTAAATAGCATATCGAGGTACGGTGTTACATCTGTGACCTGATGGGATAAAAGAAAATTAGCAGCGCTGGAAGAAACATCTTGATTTGACTAAAAGCATCGGCACTGAAATATAACAGTTAATGACAAAGCATCACTAATGTTGCAGCTTGTAAAGAGGGAGGTCATTTCATATGCTGCTAGGAAGCTTATTCTATAATTACACATCACGATTCTGTATTAAATTTATTCAGTATGTAAATAAATCAATGATGTTAACAGAAGTAGAGGGTTGAAAAAGCGTGATACTGTCTTCCCAAATGTGAGGTAAAATTAGGACAGGTAAAGTGCCTCAGACTTTAATTTGGCAGCTGTAAAGCTCCTTTGTGTTGCTGTGATTTGTACTTTTTAAAAAGGTTTTTAAAGTCTACATGCTACTGTAAATAAAGCTGTCAAGTTCTTTTTTCTTGTATGAGAAAGTTTGTTTTCCATTAAAATTTTACAAACTTCTAATGTGACAAAACTCAGGAGTGTGAAGCCCGTGAAGAAGAAATAGCTTTTTGTCCATTTTCCTGAAGAGGGGTGTTGCATTACCTCGACGTTCTTCACCTTACCCCTGCACTCTACCTGCAATATCACCCTGCCTGCAGCACTTAGATGTCCCCACTTCCACCAAAGCCCCCTATTGAACCGCTCCCACAGCCGAACAATCTGCTTCACATCATTACACCGCTGTCACTGTGGGAAGACCTGAGTAGAGCTGGATTGTGGTGGGAAATGTCAGATAGGTGGTCTAAGAGCTTGAGCGTCATCCCGACCGGCGTGTCAACACAATGCCATTTACAGAAACCGCTGTTGCAGAAGTTGCATATTAAAAGGGGAGGGACAAGCACACAATGCGCTCTCTGCATGAGTCAGGCTTCATTTCATCGTGCAGGTACTGACCGGAATTCATTTGGCCATTATGAAAATGCCACAAATAATCTTTATATCTTTGTAATGATGGGCGAAAAAAAATGGTACCAAAATACCAAGCATCCTAATTTAACTCATTTTTTGACCTCGTGGCATTTCCCTCTGCAAAGTACTTCGTCTCATTGCTGTACACTTCTTCTTATTCCAGAAATCACCAACGAGCCTCCGTGATTCCTCAGCGATCCAACGGGGCGTCGACTGATCTGGCATCTGTTTTTTGGCATTTATTTGGTGGACAAGATACTGAATCCCAAACTGTGACAATAAGCATTAGTTGTTCGACACTCTGCTATCAGTGGCTGTGCCACATAGTTTTGCTGAAGTGCTTTAAATGCTTGGAAGACTGGAAACGCATAAAAGTGTAAAACCCACTTATGATGAAATTATAATAATTGCTGTGTTTAACTTATCTTTCTAAAGGTTATTCTTTTTAACGGTGACGCGAAGAGAAATTCAAGAACTGCCTCTTTCAGAAAATCACAGAATGTCAACATGTCGACTGACCAACGCGTTCATTCTCCGATAAATCATCCGTAACATGCTCTAATACTTTTGAAGAATTGAGTGAGACCTGGTATTTTCTATTACTGAAGTTAAAAATTGACTCTGCTCCTCAGTGTTCTGTTACTAAATGATGATTAAATGATCTAGTGATGAAGGTCGTGTTTTATTTTTTTCCACTCCCTCCCACAGCTCTTTGTAACCTTGTGCTTTCTTTCATCATAATGACTGCAGCGTGACGGTTTGACAAAAGAACGCCGCCTTTCTTCATTCTTTTGGCAAAAAAAAAACACTCACAATGTTTGGCGTGAGAATAATTTAAAAACAGACACAAAGAGGAGTATTCACTGTGATAAAATGTATTTTCTCGTGGCGTTTCTGAGGCTAGGACGTTGGAAGGTGTGCAGTTACATGCAGGAATCAGGATTCAGCAGCATTTAAATCAGAGTCTGAGCAGAGATGGTGGGTCGTTTGGTCACTACCAGTATAATATAATTACAATGCAGCCAGCCACGGACCTGAAGAGGCAAATCATCGGCGATGCTGGATGTGCTCAGAGGAGAGAGAGGCGAAACACTGTTTTTTTATGTCTGCTGCTCTTACTTACATTATTGCTTATTTATTTAGTTTCCCTGGGGACATATTTAAGATTTGAAACCAACATTTAAGGAGCTCTCCATTTTAAGTCTCATTACGCAGCCGGCAACACTCCTGTCCATTGTTATCGCTGGAGGCAGGAGGCATGAACTGGCTCATTCATTTAATCTGCAGGCCTCATAAATGAAGCCTTCATTTCCTCAAGAAATATTGTGTCATATTCATATCATAGTGGCAGACTGAACTGCTTAATGAAGGCGAGGTGCATATAGTCATTATTGTCATTGTAAGTGATTTCTTTCAGTAATGTTTGCATAGCAGGCAAAAACTGTAAAAATCAAAACTCTGACCTTCTGTACTATTCTGAAACACACATTTCATTTCCCTTTGCAATAATTTCACTGTTAAGTTAAAGCAAAACTCCAACACTTGCATACAGAGCAAGGTCAGACCAACGTTCTTCATCTTCAGGTTGTTATCGTTCTTGATGATCAGGGTCAACAAAGGTTTTTACTGCTTTTAAACTTGGTACTATAAGTTCTGCCAGAAATCCTACTACTGATTTGAACAAAGACAGCCTTTTACCGTGCGTCACTTCAATTCATTTCAGCCTAAATACCCCTGAGAGTACCTCTGCTGGGCTGCGGAGATGACCACATGCACTCAGCGTTCAGTGCGATGCTCCAAATCAATGCCACATTGTGTCCTTAATAGAGGCAGAGCAGCTCGGGGAGGGAAAGACTTGAAATGTTCATTTTTATGTGGAGTTTTTATTTCAAAGGCAAATGAAAGCAGCTTGCTGGCAGTGTTTCAGAAAAGTACATTTGTACAGTTTTTGCAAACATTGCTGAAAGAAATCATGTTATTTACTTACATTACATTATATTACTACTGAATAAACTAATAAATATTCAGCAGCATCAGTTTAAGAATTGAATTATGCTCTTACTGCCTGTCTCTACCATACTGTAGAGACTTGTGCCAAAGTTTATAAAAAGAAACCAGATAGTCTACAAGAAGTGAAGCTGTCCATTGGGAGCCAAAGTTATGATTGGTTTTGAATTTTAAGAGAGAAGTTGGATTTTTTTCTCTCTGTCAGTCAGTCGGTAGAAGAGGCACAGCTTGGTTTCCACGCGTTTTCAACACATCCATCTGTGGAAGAAAATCCAGTGAGAGTCGAACAAACAGAGGAGAATGAAATGCCTGATATGAACATTCAACTATGAAAAACAGCCGCTGAAAGGGTATCACAATACCGCACGGAGAAGAATCGCACACACACAGAGTGAGTCTGAGAAGGAGAGAGAGAAGGTAACGTGCGTTTATACAGCTTCTGTCCGGCACGTGACATGGCTGGAAGCCTCCAACGTTCAGCTCGCGGGGTCTGTCTCCTCATACACAGTTTGCTCCACAACCTTTCTCAAAGGTTAACAGCGTAATGGATACATTCATCACCGCATCATCTTCTCTCCATCTTTTTAAATGAATATATAACACATGTTTGAAGCTCACAGACGAGTTACTTTCCCCTTGTCTGCCTCAGGCGAACACTGGCAAACTGAAAAACAAACAACTTTTCTTTCAAGAATGCTTCTTATTTTATCGTTTGCTCATTTTTGTCATTAAGTACATTGACATTTGACAAGAAGACATTTTCTTTTTTTCCCCTTTCAGTCTACATGCTGGTTAATGTGACCACTCGGGATCACGTAATGTCGTTACAGTTACAGAAAGCACCGTGTGGGCGACAGACCATCTTTTTTTTTTTTTTTTGTATTCAGCCAAGACATTGCTAATGGAAAAATGTTGACGAAATCGGCATTTTTCTCGCTTCACTTCTTTTCCAATCGCTGAGATTAAGAGTTACTTCATACATTAACTGATTCGGGATAAAGTTAGCAGGTTTCCACGTACGTAAAAGTAACTCCATTCATGTTAATGTTTATTATTTCCATGTAAAAAATATCTTCATACTCCTGTGACTGACAGGCAGTGTTCTGTGTGGCTCGGCTGAGCCAATGGGTCTGCAGTCACATGTTATATAACTGTTATTCTCACCGCTTTATGTCGCCGTGACTCCAACGTGTAGAATATTAACTTCAGAGCAGTCAGTGTTTCTGTGTTTGCAGCCGGAGAAACATTACGTGTTTTCATAAAGTGTGTTGCTCGGGCAATTACAATAATCTAAGTCATTAGAGGCCGTGTTAAGAAAAAAGGGGACGCACAAGATAATTACACTTCGTGGTTGTTATGGTATTGACTGCAGCAGAAAAAGAAAACTGGAGTGCATTCATAGAAACTGTTCAATGGTCGGGTCAACGTGTCAACATGACACAAAACTCTGAATCCTCCTTCATAATTTGGGTAAACGATTGCGACAGGCAGTGTAGTAATTAACCAGCAGCAGAAAAGAACAAACAGTCGAGTTTGTGTATGGCATGAAATCAATAGAATCAATCGCACGAGGCCTCAGACGTCTTTTCAGAAGAACATTCCCTCTTTATGTTTCTTATGACACCATTTTTGACGCGTCAGTGGAGGGTTACCGATAGAAAGAGGGAACCTAAGTGGAGAAATCGTCAGAAATCTTAATTTACTGCTCAATTTTCAGTGATTCGCAAACATTTTAAAGCCTTTATTCCACCATCTCGTACTGCAGTACGGTATTCTCACATGTTTCACCTGTAAATCTCGTTACTATTAGTAACTAGAGTTACTATCTCACCGATAATGGCTGCGTAGAAACGCAGTTTGGTGATTCCAATTTCAAGTTTGTTTTTATGTCATTTCTGACATATCTTTGTATGTAGTTAATGTAAATGCCACTTTTCAATGGCAAAACCATATTAAAAATGTAGTGTAATGAATGTAAATGAGCAGCAGCTCTTGCTGCAGCCTTGGAGGTCTCCTTAAGGCACCCCTCAATTCGCCGAGCATCTACAGGCAGCAGTGTATACATTATCGAGATGCAGTCAACGCGCGCTGTGTAAAACTTTTTTTAGTTTGAGCTGAGATGTTCTCTTCCCAGAGGTCTCTGGGTCTTACTCGTTATCCCAATAGTTCAGTTCAGCTCCTCAGATATTTTTTTTTTCTCTATCTGTTGTGTAAAAATCACTTTTTCTAAAATTCAGCTGAAGCCGTGTGCGTTTGTTTGTGTGCAGCTCAGCATGGATGAGCCTGTGTGGATGAATGTGGGTGGCTGTAGGCACTGGGTGGGTGTATAGCAGTAGTGTGTGTGTTGTTTTGTAATGTTAAAACAGCAGAAAATGTAAATACTCATGTAATGTACAAGTACCTTTTGAGTTTACTTGAGTAAATGTACTTAGAAACTTCAGGTTGTGAATATTAATGAATATAATTACACAAATCTAACATGAGAGAGGATCTTGGAACGGCTACGACACAGTTATACCAAGAGCTTAAAGAGCTCCAGGTGTATACATCTAACGTCATATAGAAACTGGCACTAGACAGGTGCCAGACAGTACATGTGCGTACTTAGAAACATTAACAAGGTTGACATCTTGTCATTCCCTCCACGCACTCTGCTGCTTATGTGTAAGGACAGTGAGCGGTGTCAACTAACCACGTCAGTGCACAAATGAAACATTCCTTCGTATCAATTAATTATACCACAGCATTATTTTAGGACAGGTCGCGCACCTTTATGTGGTACAAAAAGTTGCTATGGCGTGTTATTTATGCTCTGGTAATATTCATGTGCAAAGTCAGAGTGCAGCAGAGGAAGCTACGCTTACATTTCTAGTTGGCGGCGTCTATTTTGAGCCATTGTAATGATTGTTTGTTGCAATTACAGGTTCATCAATGCCATGAGGCGTTAATGAATAACCACAGAGATACTGTCCAAAGAAGTTAGAGGAGTTATCCGTGTTTTTAACTGTAAGTGTGGAGCATCTAGTTTGGCTCACCTTTTACGATGCTGTGAGTTGTTAATATTCATATAAATCATCGTCCCCTGTCTCTCTGCATCGTGATTACATTGGGTGTTGAATTAAGCTTGTGGACACACACACGTCAAAATAAGGCTAAGAACTTGGAAGTAATGGTAAAATAGCCACTGTATAACAACCGCGAACTGAAATGAGACATTAATCATTTACAACCTGATAATTTACTGAATCAAATACTACATAGTTTATAATGGTGAGTGACTAGAGAGCAGACTGAGATATGCAACAGGCTATCATCAATTATCATTCAGATAATAGATATTTTAGAAGCAGCATACTGTCCACTCTCTCCACAAGTCCTTCTTGATCCAAATCGTCCTCCGAGTGCAACAAAAATAGTCATGACTCATTAATTACTGATTACTCACACATTAGATACTCTCTTTGTAGCACAGCCCCCAAACTAACAAGCAGCTGCGTAGTTTTTACTGGTGAATTCACAGTTTGATTCTTAGTAACGAAGCAGAGACAGCAGGATTCTCCATGAAATCCCTGATTATGTCATTCTTTCATCTCTCCGCTGTCCATCAGATGCCCTCTTCATGTGCCCAGATGGTTCATTGGGGGGAGTTCATGCAGCCAACTGTGCATAATTTGTCAAGTATTGTTTGAAAATGATGTCAGCTGTGTTGGCATTACAGCAGTTTGTGAGCAGCATCTCCTGTAACTTTTGTTTTGCATCTTGTGATTTGATTTCACGTTCCTGACGTGTATAAATGGGACAGGGACACATATTGTGATGATTGTGCATGTGAAGTTTCATTGGCACAAATGTTAGTTAGTTTCTCCAGAAACTGACAATGCAAACATAACCAAGTCTAGTCGATGTCTTTTTTAGAAAGAGAAATAAGAAAGAGCACAATCACTTCTTTCAACACCAAAATAAAGCAAATAGAAAGAACACATTAAGGTCTGATTTGTTGTTTGCCGGGTGGAGTGTGTCCGGCTCCTTATGTATTGACTTTTTATGTGGCCTGACTGTTGAATAGAGTAATAATTACATTGTCTCTTTTAATAGTCCTGAGTTTTGCCTTGTGATTGTGGCCTCTGTGTGGTGGAGAGGAGGTCGGGTCTTACCTCTTTAGATCCATATTCTTCACCTGTAGCATGCCGTCCTGAATTTTCACATTGCTCTTCTCTGTTCTGTACACAATATCTATTTTCTGTCATTTCCAGGGGTGTAACCTTGAAACCTGACTGGCCACCCGAGGTGCCACCACCTTATCCTGAACTACGATGGTCCATCTACCCGATCAGAGGTGGAACTTCAGCTCAAACCAACTCTGAGAAGAAAAACGGGTTGTTCTGTTTTTAAAGTTTCTTTTAAGCCAGCAAAAGAACAGATGAATGAAGCTGTTTAAATGTGCGAGATGTTTGACAAATTCATGTTTTCTTGACATTTCATTTGAGAGATTTGAATTGTAGATTTCAAGTTTTGCTCTTTTTGTGCAAATACAGTATTTAATCCAAACTGGCTTATTTTGTTACTTTGAGTCATGACAGAATAAAGTCTGTAAGTTATAAAAAAAAACATCCATACAGGGACGTAACAGGCAGCAATGGTGGTGTATCGCTGTCAATACTTCATGCCACTCCTGCACAAGTGTTCACCCATGTTAAGGGAATTTTTTAAGAAAACCCTTGAATTAGGAGAACCGGATTCAAAGTATCAAAAGTTTAAGTTGAATTTATTGTTCTTGTACAAGAGGAGCGTTTCACAGTGCAACACATCAAATGAGTTACAGAGAAAAAGGCTCTCTGAGGAGCTCTGACAATTGGTTCTTATACCTTTTCCCTAAAAATGGGCTGTCTCAACCCCTGCCAATTGTTAACAAACAATTTACATATTTACTTCAAAGACTATTATTCTTCTATATGCCCCCTAATCTAATTGTCACCCCTCTTATCTGTATCTGACCTTTATTCCTAAATTTTACCTCGCCCTGTCTTGTGAGTATCACCAGAAGGAAGTGTACTTTACGACATGTAATAAATGGGAACACATGAACATTGTAAAAGTTGAAGCATCTAAATAGCAGTGCAGTCTCAATTTTTATAACAACCCACAGGTCAGACGCCTCCTTTCTTCAACCGTTTTCCTCTTTCCTGCTTTTGGAGGAGTTTTTTCTTAGAGGAAGACAGACTGTAAAGTCCCTTGAGCTTTTGGGCTGTTGAAATAAAACTGACCTGACTTGACCCGACTATGCCAGTATTCGGTAAAGCCACATCACAACCCATGATTCAGTGTTTTTGTCCTTTGTGTTTCACTCTCCACCTGTGTCTCCCTCCCTCACTCTGGACTACCTGTCTGCAATCAATCCATCGCCTCTGCACAAACAACCGGATCGCAGTTCTACTCGTTTGTTTACTCATTTCCCTGTACATGAGACTTACATCTGTCTCAGGATTATCTGCCTTCCTGTCCTTCTGGCCATCCACCAAACACGTCAGCCAGCTCTTTTCTCTAGGATTCCCTCTGTTAAGCCTCCGTCTGGATTCCTTCTGCTTCACCTCAGTCAGCCACATTTTTCCACTTCTGCCGGTATTCACATTAAAAGGCTTGTTTTCACCTTCCTTTCCTGTCCCGTGGTCTTCTGAGCACAAATATTGCCATAGAAAATTATTTATAATACTACAAAGAATATTCAAGAAGTGTAGAAGATTCATTTTTCTAATCTTTACACTGACTCACTTTGTTAGCCAGGGGAGCGTCAGGGGAGCGTTGTTTGTACCACAAGGAAGAGGTTGGAGGAGGAATGCTGACGTGAGGCCGGTGTTGTGCCAGAACCGGAGCAGGTAAAGTGGGACAATACCAACACGCTGAAACTGGGAGTCCTAAATCACAAAAATAAAAAAATGTTTATTATTAAAAGCAAATAGAGCAACCTTGTTGAACTGTACCCAAACAACAAATACATGTTGGACTCTGTCAACCAATTTGAAAACTTATTTTATTTTAATTTTATTACCATGGTTGAAGCTTCAGTGACAGTAATGAACTGAATGAAATGAGAAGCCAGAAATAGACAGCAGAATCTTAAAAATGTTTCCATACAGAAAATGATGTCAATGCGCCTCTTTTGATGGTCGACTCACGGGCCAATTATTTACCAGTTACTGAAGCTATTGGAGAAAATATTTCAATTCAGCAAGAACAAGGCTAAGCTTTGTGGAGTCCAAATATAAATTCACTTTGAACATTTTTCAGCTTTTCAATTAAGAAAAAAATGAATATCTCTCTTTTTATAACCATTAATAATGTTCATGGCACGACAATATTGTCCCTCAAACGACGTCCGGAGAGAATTATTTGGATAATTACGGGCAGTGGAAACAAACTGAAACATTTACCACACATTCAGCCGCCACAGAACAAAATTAACATTTTATATATGCACGTTAACATTTTACATATCCATAATTTGGAGTGTATCGTCTCTCCTCTTGGCTCCGTGTTTGATCTCCTTCGACTCCAGAGGGGAAACATCTGGCTGTCTAGCCGCTGAGTGCTCCTCTATTTTCACCAGCTTTACTTTCTAACTCTTGCCGGCGTGTTGTTTGGTGCTCAGCAGGTGGTGAACGGTGAGTTTTTAGAGAAAACGAGCAATGAACCAGACAAGCTCAAACTCTTGATAAAGCTGAGGGGGAACTCTGACTCACATGGTCAGATTTCTTGCTTGTTTTTATATGTATAGTCATTATAAGATAAGAGAGAGAGAGAACACAGAGAACTCAGATGCACGTGTTAAAAAGCAGAAACCAAATCATTCATCCAAAAAGCAGTAGCTGTATCAAATGAATAATTCACAGGTGATTTCATTGCTTTGATCCGCAAGTAAGTAGTATGTGTAATGGAAAGAAACACATCTATAAGGTAGGTAGCCTTGGTTACCAGAACTGTGGAGAGCCTGAAAGCCAAAACATACCTGCCTTCTCCTGCTGTTGCAGCACGTCCACTTCTTTTTGTACTCGCCACCAAGCAGGATATTAATATGACTTTTGATTTAATGTGGTACTTCTGGGTGTTCGTGAATTGAAATAGAAAGAATCATAGTCACCGTTACTCTCTGTTCTTTGTCAGAGGAGTTAACTCTTTCTCCTGTGAGGAAATAATTCAGTTCAAAGTTGTCACTGTCTCTGACTGAGTATGTTTCCATGTCCAGTCTTAAACAAGCTGAATTATGCTACAAGACGTTCCCTCATGTACTACTTATGTCACTTAACTGTGAACAAAGAAATTCTCCGATTCTCCAAGTTAAATATAGATATCTTTTAAACGATATTGTGGGTTGCCATAGCGCCTAAAGACTGTTAATAGTGACGAAACAGTTGCAGTATGAATGGATCCTGTGCATAAATATTACCTCCCCTCGTTTGCACCGTTTTAATGATAATCCATGAACCCATTACACCTGGTAATGTGGCTCAGAGGAAGTGACACTGGCGCGTACTATGGATGTCTGAAGAGCCTGCTAAGCTGTCTGGTACATACACACACACACACACACACAGGGTGTATTTAAAATAAATGTGTGTGCATCATGCATTTACAGAAAAATTTAAGATGCCCAAGTGATTCATATGAAAGCCGAGAACGTCTCTGAAGTGCAGCGGCTTGTGACCTGCCTGTTAAATAACAAGGATTGATCTGAATGTTACTTATCCGCAGTGCCTGAAGCACATCAGGCCGTTACAGTTAGCTATATAGTGACAAAGGGGGCGATGCATCCATTCAAACAGGTGCTGGTCCCACCAGATTACTGCTACTCATTTCAATCATTTCCCAGCACAAATGCACACTTGCTCAGCCGTGGGTGGGGGTGAAATGATGAGGTTAAAGTAGTCCATGGCACTGAGAGGAGGCGACCGAGACAGACGTTCAGACAGAACATGTCACTTTGTTCAGTTTCTTTGCCTGCTGGCTTTTTGTGGTTGTAAATAGAGGTTTGGGCCACGATTCTGTTTTCCCTTCTTTGTAATCTACAGACAGACAACCCTGGAGAGGAAGTGAAGAGACAGTCCATGAAAAGATGTTATTATGTGACTCTCACTGCTGATTTCCGGTGTTCATTGTGAATATATATATTTTTTTGTGCTGACAGTTTTGTTTGTTTTAACAGACATGGCTCAGCCACTGTGGACAGACGATATTCACATCAGTATTAGATATTTAAAGCTGTCTCAACTTAAAAGACGTATTCATCATCAAACTACCGCTGTTTTCTCAGCATGTAATGAGATAATTATCACAGGAAAACCAAGCAGCAACCATGATCATGGCCATGAAAGTCCTCATCTATGTTTATCATGTATTCTGTTTCTTCTCAGGAGGTTATGACGGACGCCCTGTCCCTCCTTTTCTGTGCAGTTAACTTAATGTGTGCTTATTATTTAATATTAAGAAATAACAGTACCAGCTGGTGTTAGTATGGGAATAGTGAAAGTTAAAGACGCTGTCCATCCAGGCGGCGCCACAAACTAACATGTAACTTTCACTTTTCTGCGTGGAAAATGACCCAAACTCTGCGGTCAGTGTGGAGAGAGGAACAATACACGACAAAGACGGAGGTACAGTGGAGATAATGTCATAAAAAATGATTTGTCTATTGCAGAACAGTAGTAACACAGTTTGCTATCTTGTTTTAACGTCAGCTGGTGTGATGGAGCGGCCTAACAGCTGTTATGGATCATAATAATGCTCCCAGCTGACATTTATCAGGGGGATTTATAAAGATCAGACCTGTTCAGCAGGTCTTATACATTTAATGACATGCATTTTATTTGTTGAATATGATGTTTTCTTTCAGCCATCTGAGAATTCCAGTTGGAGTCAGAATGCTTCTGCGTTCCGAAGAAATGTGCATAAATAAGAGAGAGACAGAGATCGCACTCATTCCCGGATGACCTTCGAAGTGGAAGGACCAGACTGGTCCTGGCTGGCTTAACAAGCCGATTCTTCAGGCTGCTTTTTCTGCATCGTCGCATCGTCGTCGTGTTTTTCCTGCATCGGTCTTTCAGGTAAGGAACTTTCACAGGTTACATTTTAATTACGACGGAGGCGCATCTGTCGAGGTGCAACTGCACTCTTAAAATGTTGTCTTTAAACTTAAACTTAAAATGTTTTAAATCTGTTACTTTTACCGAACTGCATTGTGTTGGAAAAGGTTGCATGTGTCTCTCAGCTAAATAACTCAGATTACATTTCCAATAAGCACAAGATGCATCTGCAACTGCACGCTCACAATGATGTCTTTAAACTTTGCCTCACTCGGTGCACGTGTGCAAACATGGACTGCATGTAACGTTTCTTTCTCTACAGGACAGGAACTTTATGTGTTTGTGTAGTTATTTCACAGAAACAGTGAGAAGGAAACATTATTTCATGTTAATTTGTTGAATATTATGTTTTCTTTCAGAAAGTCATCTGAGAATTTCATTTGGAACCAGAATGATTCTGTGTTCCGAATAAATCTGCATATTTAAGAGGGAGAGGCAGAGAGAACTGAACTCCTTCCCGGATGCCCTTCAAAGAGGAAGGACTGACCTGGAGCTGGTCTAACAAGTCAATTCTTCAATCGACCTTTTCTGAAGGGCATCGTGTTGGAGGAGGAACACGCTTGTTTTTCCTGCATCAGTCCTTTTAGGTAAGAAACTTTCACAGGTTACTATTTTAATTAAGAAGGAGGCGCATCTGTTGAGGTCAAACTGCACGCTCACAATGATGTCTTTAAACTTTGCCTCACTCGCTGCATGTGTGCAAAATGTCTTTCCTTACAGGACAGGAACTTTATGTGTTTTTGTAGTTCTTTAACAGTAGCAGTGAGAAGGAAAGATTATTTCATGTTAATCTGTTGAATATTACTGTGAAATTATTTAAATCTGTTACTTTTACTGAACTGCATTGTGTTGGAAAAGGCTGCATGTGTCTCTCAGCTAAATAACTCACACAGATTATATTTACAATAACCAGGAAACGTGTCAAAATGCTGTCTTTAAACTTTGCCTCACTCGCTGCATGTGTGCATGTAACGTCTTTCTTTACAGGACAGGAACTTTATGTGAGGTCAAAGTTTTGCTCTGTGTTTTCGTAGTTCTTATTTCGTGTTAATCTGTTGAATATTACTCTGAAACAACTTAACTATGAAACTTAGCACATGACGCATCTGCAACTGCACTCTTAAACTTTGCCTCACTCGCTACAGGACAGGAACTTTATGTGTTTTTGTACTTCTTTCTCAGTAGCAGTGAGAAGAAAGATTATTTCATGTTAATCTGTTGAATATTACTGTGAAATAATTTAACTCTGTTTTAAATCTGTTACTTTTACTGAACTGCATTGTGTTGGAAAAGGGTACACGTGTCTCTCAGCTAAATAACTCAGATTATATTTCCAATGAGCAAGAGACACTTCTGCAACTGCACGCTCACAATGCTGTCTTTAAACTTTGCCTCACTCGATGCACGTGTGCATGTAACGTCTTTCTTTACAGGACAGGACCTTTCATGTGAGGTCAAAGCTTTGTAGTAATTGCTCTCTGTTCTTTCGCAGAAACAGTGAGAAAGAATCAACATTCATTTCTCATTGACCTTGGAAGAGGAAGGACAGGACAAACCAGGAAAAAGAAGCTCCAAATGTCGGCTGGCTTCCAAAGCTCAACACATGGTGGAGCAGTAGTTGCTGTGAGTTCAGCGAGGCCGAGGTCAGAGGTACAGAAGTACAGAGGTAGGACACAACTTATCTGCTGTTATGCTGTCCATATGCAGCTACATGTCATGATAAAGAAGGAGCAGCTAAGAAAAAGTTGGCGAGGGTAAAACTGAGACTGCATGTACGATGTAAAGCAGAGCAGAATATTTAGGCAACCACCAATTAACTGAACGACTGGACAGTCAAACCGTTTTTGCATTAACCAAACCTGACTCGCTAAATACAAAGCTAGCCTAACCTTTGCCAACCTCATGTAAAATGTCTGAACTGATTGAGTGATATGGCTCATAAGAAAGGGTCAAGCATGGAAGGCTGCTTCACCGATGACGGGTAAGATCCCCCTGAAATCCTTGGGACAACCTAAGACAGGGACAGTCACGATTGCTTGACCCTGTCGCACACTGTGAGCAGGCACAGTGTGCGACAAGCCTTCAGCCTTAAGCTAGATGTTAAACGCCTATATTATACGCAATTTAAGTCAACCTTTAACCAAATTAAATGGTGTAAAGGAGAAACAAATAGGCGTTCATTAAAAAAAGGCATAACTAAGGCAAAACAGAGCAGTGATATGATAGGTCAGGTATGGAAGGCTGATTCACCGATGACGGGTAAGATCCTCCTGAAAACTCTGGGACAACCTAAGGCAGGGACAGTCACGATTACTTGACCTTGTCGCACACTGTGAGCAGGCACAGTGTGCGGCAACTCTGTCACCGTACAGTAAATGGATGTTTGATAGGTTAACTTAGTCAGAGTTAGAGTCATATCACTCATGAGAAAACGGTCAAGTATGGAAGACTGATTGACCGATGACGGGTAAGATCCTCCTGACAACTGGGACAACCTAAGACAGGCACAGCCACGATTACTTGACCTTGCCGCGCACTGTGAGCAGGCACAGTGTGCGGCAGCTCCGTCACCGTGCAGTAACACAGCACAGGGCGTGACAGGACATAGAAAGGAAAAGATTAAAGGATTACTTGAGGTCAGGCAAAAGGTTAGGGAAGAAAAAATATAGTGAAAATGTCGACCATGGTCACCGTGGGATCAACAGATATAATGTTAATGTTGGTCAAGACCTAAAGGTTGGTTAAGATAAAGCAAACAGGTTTGGTCCAGTCAGGTGGTTGTGCCATGGGGTTCCATGAAAGGCACTGGTGACATCCTGAAAACGAGGATGTGACATCATTTACTACATGAACATTTCATTGTGCCGATAACTAGGACAATGTAAGGTAGAGACATGTAGTACTTGGTATTTTAGTCCTAGTGAAGATTTCCTCTGCCACTGCAGTCCATCAGTAGAAACGCAATGTCTTCAGCCTCCTTCAGCAACTGAATGTGTCTCTGCTGCATCTGATTATGCACAGCAGCAGATAGTTTGTGTCCTCAGCCTCCGTCTACGGCTGACTGTCTCCTTTGCAACTAATTACGGATACCAGTAGAAACTGTATGTCCAATAGCAGCTAAATCTCCTCAGCCTCCTTCAATGCCTGAAATGTCTCCTCTGCAAATGGTTCTATGCAGTAGGGTTGAATAATTGTGCTTAGCAGCACCTGAAATGTCTCCTCTGCACGTCATACTAGACGGCAGCATCGAATTAATGTCCTCAGCCTCCTTCAACACCTGAGGTGTCTCCTCTGCAAATGGTTCTATGCAGTAGGAGCAAATTAATGTCCTCAGCCTCCTTCAACACCTGAAATGTCTCCTCTGCAAATGGTTCTATGCAGTAGGATTGAATAATTGTGCTTAGCAGCACCTGAAATGTCTCCTCTGCACGTCATACTAGACGGCAGCATCGAATTAATGTCCTCATCCTCCTTCAACACCTGAGGTGTCTCCTCTGCAAATGGTTCTATGCAGTAGGAGCAAATTAATGTCCTCAGCCTCCTTCAACACCTGAAATGTCTCTGCTGCATCTGATTATGCACAGCAGCAGATAGTTTGTGTCCTCAGCCTCCGTCTACGGCTGACTGTCTCCTTTGCAACTAATTACGGATACCAGTAGAAACTGTATGTCCAATAGCAGCTAAATCTCCTCAGCCTCCTTCAATGCCTGAAATGTCTCCTCTGCAAATGGTTCTATGCAGTAGGGTTGAATAATTGTGCTTAGCAGCACCTGAAATGTCTCCTCTGCACGTCATACTAGACGGCAGCATCGAATTAATGTCCTCAGCCTCCTTCAACACCTGAAATGTCTCCTCTGCACGTCATACTAGACGGCAGCATCGAATTAATGTCCTCAGCCTCCTTCAACACCTGAGGTGTCTCCTCTGCAAATGGTTCTATGCAGTAGGAGCAAATTAATGTCCTCAGCCTCCTTCAACACCTGAAATGTCTCCTCTGCAAATGGTTCTATGCAGTAGGATTGAATAATTGTGCTTAGCAGCACCTGAAATGTCTCCTCTGCACGTCATACTAGACGGCAGCATCGAATTAATGTCCTCATCCTCCTTCAACACCTGAGGTGTCTCCTCTGCAAATGGTTCTATGCAGTAGGAGCAAATTAATGTCCTCAGCCTCCTTCAACACCTGAAATGTCTCCTCTGCAAATGGTTCTATGCAGTAGGAGCAAATTAATGTCCTCAGCCTCCTTCAACACCTGAAATGTCTCCTCTGCAAATGGTTCTATGCAGTAGGAGCAAATTAATGTCCTCAGCCTCCTTCAACACCTGAAATGTCTCCTCTGCAAATGGTTCTATGCAGTAGGATCGAATAATTGTGCTTAGCAGCACCTGAAATGTCTCCTCTGCACGTCATACTAGACGGCAGCATCGAATTAATGTCCTCAGCCTCCTTCAACACCTGAAATGTCTCCTCTGCAAATGGTTCTATGCAGTAGGATCGAATAATTGTGCTTAGCAGCACCTGAAATGTCTCCTCTGCACGTCATACTAGACGGCAGCATCGAATTAATGTCCTCAGCCTCCTTCAACACCTGAGGTGTCTCCTCTGCAAATGGTTCTATGCAGTAGGAGCAAATTAATGTCCTCAGCCTCCTTCAACACCTGAAATGTCTCCTCTGCACGTCATACTAGACGGCAGCATCGAATTAATGTCCTCAGCCTCCTTCAACACCTGAAATGTCTCCTCTGCAAATGGTTCTATGCAGTAGGATTGAATAATTGTGCTTAGCAGCACCTGAAATGTCTCCTCTGCACGTC
The DNA here is from genome assembly GCA_014281875.1 of Nibea albiflora. NCBI lineage: Eukaryota > Metazoa > Chordata > Actinopteri > Sciaenidae > Nibea > Nibea albiflora. The sequence continues at coordinate 27,688 of JABGLX010000142.1, read as the reverse complement.
ATACTAGACGGCAGCATCGAATTAATGTCCTCAGCCTCCTTCAACACCTGAGGTGTCTCCTCTGCAAATGGTTCTATGCAGTAGGAGCAAATTAATGTCCTCAGCCTCCTTCAACACCTGAAATGTCTCCTCTGCAAATGGTTCTATGCAGTAGGATTGAATAATTGTCCTTAGCAGCACCTGAAATGTCTCCTCTGCACGTCATAATAGACGGCAGCATCGAATTATGTCCTCAGCCTCTTGTTACACCTGAGGTGTCTCCTCTGCAAATGGTTCTATGCAGTAGGAGCAAATTAATGTCCTCAGCCTCCTTCAACACCTGAAATGTCTCCTCTGCAAATGGTTCTATGCAGTAGGATTGAATAATTGTGCTTAGCAGCACCTGAAATGTCTCCTCTGCACGTCATACTAGACGGCAGCATCGAATTAATGTCCTCAGCCTCCTTCAACACCTGAAGTGTCTCCTCTGCAAATGGTTCTATGCAGTAGGAGCAAATTAATGTCCTCAGCCTCCTTCAACACCTGAAATGTCTCCTCTGCAAATGGTTCTATGCAGTAGGATTGAATAATTGTCCTTAGCAGCACCTGAAATGTCTCCTCTGCACGTCATAATAGACGGCAGCATCGAATTAATGTCCTCAGCCTCCTTCAACACCTGAGGTGTCTCCTCTGCAAATGGTTCTATGCAGTAGGATTGAATAATTGTGCTTAGCAGCACCTGAAATGTCTCCTCTGCACGTCATACTAGACGGCAGCATCGAATTAATGTCCTCAGCCTCCTTCAACACCTGAAATGTCTCCTCTGCAAATGGTTCTATGCAGTAGGATTGAATAATTGTCCTTAGCAGCACCTGAAATGTCTCCTCTGCACGTCATAATAGACGGCAGCATCGAATTAATGTCCTCAGCCTCCTTCAACACCTGAGGTGTCTCCTCTGCAAATGGTTCTATGCAGTAGGATTGAATAATTGTGCTTAGCAGCACCTGAAATGTCTCCTCTGCACGTCATACTAGACGGCAGCATCGAATTAATGTCCTCAGCCTCCTTCAACACCTGAGGTGTCTCCTCTGCAAATGGTTCTATGCAGTAGGAGCAAATTAATGTCCTCAGCCTCCTTCAACACCTGAGGTGTCTCCTCTGCAAATGGTTCTATGCAGTAGGAGCAAATTAATGTCCTCAGCCTCCTTCAACACCTGAAATGTCTCCTCTGCAAATGGTTCTATGCAGTAGGATTGAATAATTGTGCTTAGCAGCACCTGAAATGTCTCCTCTGCACGTCATACTAGACGGCAGCATCGAATTAATGTCCTCAGCCTCCTTCAACACCTGAGGTGTCTCCTCTGCAAATGGTTCTATGCAGTAGGAGCAAATTAATGTCCTCAGCCTCCTTCAACACCTGAAATGTCTCCTCTGCAAATGGTTCTATGCAGTAGGAGCGAATAATTGTGCTTAGCAGCACCTGAAATGTCTCCTCTGCACGTCATACTAGACGGCAGCATCGAATTAATGTCCTCAGCCTCCTTCAACATCTGAGGTGTCTCCTCTGCAAATGGTTCTATGCAGTAGGAGCGAATAATTGTGCTTAGCAGCACCTGAAATGTCTCCTCTGCACGTCATACTAGACGGCAGCATCGAATTAATGTCCTCAGCCTCCTTCAACACCTGAGGTGTCTCCTCTGCAAATGGTTCTATGCAGTAGGAGCAAATTAATGTCCTCAGCCTCCTTCAACACCTGAAATGTCTCCTCTGCACGTCATACTAGACGGCAGCATCGAATTATGTCCTCAGCCTCTTGTTACACCTGAGGTGTCTCCTCTGCAAATGGTTCTATGCAGTAGGAGCAAATTAATGTCCTCAGCCTCCTTCAACACCTGAAATGTCTCCTCTGCAAATGGTTCTATGCAGTAGGAGCAAATTAATGTCCTCAGCCTCCTTCAACACCTGAGGTGTCTCCTCTGCAAATGGTTCTATGCAGTAGGAGCAAATTAATGTCCTCAGCCTCCTTCAACACCTGAAATGTCTCCTCTGCAAATGGTTCTATGCAGTAGGAGCAAATTAATGTCCTCAGCCTCCTTCAACACCTGAGGTGTCTCCTCTGCAAATGGTTCTATGCAGTAGGAGCAAATTAATGTCCTCAGCCTCCTTCAACACCTGAAATGTCTCCTCTGCAAATGGTTCTATGCAGTAGGATCGAATAATTGTCCTTAGCAGCACCTGAAATGTCTCCTCTGCACGTCATACTAGACGGCAGCATCGAATTATGTCCTCAGCCTCTTGTTACACCTGAAATGTCTCCTCTGCAAATGGTTCTATGCAGTAGGATTGAATAATTGTGCTTAGCAGCACCTGAAATGTCTCCTCTGCACGTCATACTAGACGGCAGCATCGAATTAATGTCCTCAGCCTCCTTCAACACCTGAAATGTCTCCTCTGCAAATGGTTCTATGCAGTAGGAGCAAATTAATGTCCTCAGCCTCCTTCAACACCTGAAATGTCTCCTCTGCAAATGGTTCTATGCAGTAGGATCGAATAATTGTGCTTAGCAGCACCTGAAATGTCTCCTCTGCACGTCATACTAGACGGCAGCATCGAATTAATGTCCTCAGCCTCCTTCAACACCTGAGGTGTCTCCTCTGCAAATGGTTCTATGCAGTAGGAGCAAATTAATGTCCTCAGCCTCCTTCAACACCTGAGGTGTCTCCTCTGCAAATGGTTCTATGCAGTAGGAGCAAATTAATGTCCTCAGCCTCCTTCAACACCTGAGGTGTCTCCTCTGCAAATGGTTCTATGCAGTAGGAGCAAATTAATGTCCTCAGCCTCCTTCAACATCTGAGGTGTCTCCTCTGCAAATGGTTCTATGCAGTAGGATCGAATAATTGTCCTTAGCAGCACCTGAAATGTCTCCTCTGCACGTCATAATAGACGGCAGCATCGAATTATGTCCTCAGCCTCTTGTTACACCTGAGGTGTCTCCTCTGCAAATGGTTCTATGCAGTAGGATTGAATAATTGTGCTTAGCAGCACCTGAAATGTCTCCTCTGCACGTCATACTAGACGGCAGCATCGAATTAATGTCCTCAGCCTCCTTCAACACCTGAGGTGTCTCCTCTGCAAATGGTTCTATGCAGTAGGAGCAAATTAATGTCCTCAGCCTCCTTCAACACCTGAAATGTCTCCTCTGCAAATGGTTCTATGCAGTAGGATTGAATAATTGTCCTTAGCAGCACCTGAAATGTCTCCTCTGCACGTCATAATAGACGGCAGCATCGAATTATGTCCTCAGCCTCTTGTTACACCTGAGGTGTCTCCTCTGCAAATGGTTCTATGCAGTAGGGTTGAATAATTGTGCTTAGCAGCACCTGAAATGTCTCCTCTGCACGTCATACTAGACGGCAGCATCGAATTAATGTCCTCAGCCTCCTTCAACACCTGAGGTGTCTCCTCTGCAAATGGTTCTATGCAGTAGGAGCAAATTAATGTCCTCAGCCTCCTTCAACACCTGAAATGTCTCCTCTGCAAATGGTTCTATGCAGTAGGATTGAATAATTGTGCTTAGCAGCACCTGAAATGTCTCCTCTGCACGTCATACTAGACGGCAGCATCGAATTAATGTCCTCAGCCTCCTTCAACATCTGAGGTGTCTCCTCTGCAAATGGTTCTATGCAGTAGGAGCGAATAATTGTGCTTAGCAGCACCTGAAATGTCTCCTCTGCACGTCATACTAGACGGCAGCATCGAATTAATGTCCTCAGCCTCCTTCAACACCTGAGGTGTCTCCTCTGCAAATGGTTCTATGCAGTAGGAGCAAATTAATGTCCTCAGCCTCCTTCAACACCTGAAATGTCTCCTCTGCACGTCATACTAGACGGCAGCATCGAATTATGTCCTCAGCCTCTTGTTACACCTGAGGTGTCTCCTCTGCAAATGGTTCTATGCAGTAGGAGCGAATAATTGTGCTTAGCAGCACCTGAAATGTCTCCTCTGCACGTCATACTAGACGGCAGCATCGAATTAATGTCCTCAGCCTCCTTCAACACCTGAAATGTCTCCTCTGCAAATGGTTCTATGCAGTAGGAGCAAATTAATGTCCTCAGCCTCCTTCAACACCTGAAATGTCTCCTCTGCAAATGGTTCTATGCAGTAGGAGCAAATTAATGTCCTCAGCCTCCTTCAACACCTGAGGTGTCTCCTCTGCAAATGGTTCTATGCAGTAGGAGCAAATTAATGTCCTCAGCCTCCTTCAACACCTGAAATGTCTCCTCTGCAAATGGTTCTATGCAGTAGGATCGAATAATTGTGCTTAGCAGCACCTGAAATGTCTCCTCTGCACGTCATACTAGACGGCAGCATCGAATTAATGTCCTCAGCCTCCTTCAACACCTGAGGTGTCTCCTCTGCAAATGGTTCTATGCAGTAGGAGCAAATTAATGTCCTCAGCCTCCTTCAACACCTGAAATGTCTCCTCTGCAAATGGTTCTATGCAGTAGGATCGAATAATTGTGCTTAGCAGCACCTGAAATGTCTCCTCTGCACGTCATACTAGACGGCAGCATCGAATTAATGTCCTCAGCCTCCTTCAACACCTGAGGTGTCTCCTCTGCAAATGGTTCTATGCAGTAGGAGCAAATTAATGTCCACAGCCTCCTTCAACATCTGAGGTGTCTCCTCTGCAAATGGTTCTATGCAGTAGGAGCAAATTAATGTCCTCAGCCTCCTTCAACACCTGAAATATCTCCTCTGCAAATGGTTCTATGCAGTAGGAGCAAATTAATGTCCTCAGCCTCCTTCAACACCTGAAATGTCTCCTCTGCAAATGGTTCTATGCAGTAGGATCGAATAATTGTGCTTAGCAGCACCTGAAATGTCTCCTCTGCACGTCATACTAGACGGCAGCATCGAATTATGTCCTCAGCCTCTTGTTACACCTGAGGTGTCTCCTCTGCAAATGGTTCTATGCAGTAGGAGCGAATAATTGTGCTTAGCAGCACCTGAAATGTCTCCTCTGCACGTCATACTAGACGGCAGCATCAAATTAATGTCCTCAGCCTCCTTCAACATCTGAGGTGTCTCCTCTGCAAATGGTTCTATGCAGTAGGAGCAAATTAATGTCCTCAGCCTCCTTCAACACCTGAAATGTCTCCTCTGCAAATGGTTCTATGCAGTAGGATCGAATAATTGTGCTTAGCAGCACCTGAAATGTCTCCTCTGCACGTCATACTAGACGGCAGCATCGAATTATGTCCTCAGCCTCCTTCAACACCTGAAATGTCTCCTCTGCAAATGGTTCTATGCAGTAGGATCGAATAATTGTGCTTAGCAGCACCTGAAATGTCTCCTCTGCACGTCATACTAGACGGCAGCATCGAATTATGTCCTCAGCCTCTTGTTACACCTGAGGTGTCTCCTCTGCAAATGGTTCTATGCAGTAGGAGCAAATTAATGTCCTCAGCCTCCTTCAACACCTGAGGTGTCTCCTCTGCAAATGGTTCTATGCAGTAGGAGCAAATTAATGTCCTCAGCCTCCTTCAACACCTGAAATGTCTCCTCTGCAAATGGTTCTATGCAGTAGGATCGAATAATTGTGCTTAGCAGCACCTGAAATGTCTCCTCTGCACGTCATACTAGACGGCAGCATCGAATTATGTCCTCAGCCTCCTTCAACACCTGAGGTGTCTCCTCTGCAAATGGTTCTATGCAGTAGGAGTAAATTAATGTCCTCAGCCTCCTTCAACACCTGAAATGTCTCCTCTGCAAATGGTTCTATGCAGTAGGAGCAAATTAATGTCCTCAGCCTCCTTCAACACCTGAAATGTCTCCTCTGCACGTCATACTAGACGGCAGCATCGAATTAATGTCCTCAGCCTCCTTCAACACCTGAGGTGTCTCCTCTGCAAATGGTTCTATGCAGTAGGAGCGAATAATTGTGCTTAGCAGCACCTGAAATGTCTCCTCTGCACGTCATACTAGACGGCAGCATCGAATTAATGTCCTCAGCCTCCTTCAACACCTGAAATGTCTCCTCTGCAAATGGTTCTATGCAGTAGGATTGAATAATTGTGCTTAGCAGCACCTGAAATGTCTCCTCTGCACGTCATGATAGACGGCAGCATCGAATTAATGTCCTCAGCCTCCTTCAACACCTGAGGTGTCTCCTCTGCAAATGCTTCTATGCAGTAGGAGCAAATTAATGTCCTCAGCCTCCTTCAACACCTGAAATGTCTCCTCTGCAAATGGTTCTATGCAGTAGGATTGAATAATTGTGCTTAGCAGCACCTGAAATGTCTCCTCTGCACGTCATACTAGACGGCAGCATCGAATTATGTCCTCAGCCTCTTGTTACACCTGAGGTGTCTCCTCTGCAAATGGTTCTATGCAGTAGGAGCGAATAATTGTGCTTAGCAGCACCTGAAATGTCTCCTCTGCACGTCATACTAGACGGCAGCATCGAATTAATGTCCTCAGCCTCCTTCAACATCTGAGGTGTCTCCTCTGCAAATGGTTCTATGCAGTAGGAGCAAATTAATGTCCTCAGCCTCCTTTAACACCTGAAATGTCTCCTCTGCAAATGGTTCTATGCAGTAGGATCGAATAATTGTGCTTAGCAGCACCTGAAATGTCTCCTCTGCACGTCATAATAGACGGCAGCATCGAATTAATGTCCTCAGCCTCCTTCAACACCTGAAATGTCTCCTCTGCAAATGGTTCTATGCAGTAGGATCGAATAATTGTGCTTAGCAGCACCTGAAATGTCTCCTCTGCACGTCATACTAGACGGCAGCATCGAATTATGTCCTCAGCCTCTTGTTACACCTGAGGTGTCTCCTCTGCAAATGGTTCTATGCAGTAGGAGCGAATAATTGTGCTTAGCAGCACCTGAAATGTCTCCTCTGCACGTCATACTAGACGGCAGCATCGAATTATGTCCTCAGCCTCTTGTTACTCCTGAGGTGTCTCCTCTGCAAATGGTTCTATGCAGTAGGAGCGAATAATTGTGCTTAGCAGCACCTGAAATGTCTCCTCTGCACGTCATACTAGACGGCAGCATCGAATTATGTCCTCAGCCTCCTTCAACACCTGAAATGTCTCCTCTGCACGTCATAATAGACGGCAGCATCGAATTATGTCCTCAGCCTCTTGTTACACCTGAGGTGTCTCCTCTGCAAATGGTTCTATGCAGTAGGAGCAAATTAATGTCCTCAGCCTCCTTCAACACCTGAGGTGTCTCCTCTGCAAATGGTTCTATGCAGTAGGAGCGAATAATTGTGCTTAGCAGCACCTGAAATGTCTCCTCTGCACGTCATACTAGACGGCAGCATCGAATTAATGTCCTCAGCCTCCTTCAACACCTGAAATGTCTCCTCTGCAAATGGTTCTATGCAGTAGGATTGAATAATTGTGCTTAGCAGCACCTGAAATGTCTCCTCTGCACGTCATACTAGACGGCAGCATCGAATTATGTCCTCAGCCTCTTGTTACACCTGAGGTGTCTCCTCTGCAAATGGTTCTATGCAGTAGGAGCGAATAATTGTGCTTAGCAGCACCTGAAATGTCTCCTCTGCACGTCATACTAGACGGCAGCATCGAATTAATGTCCTCAGCCTCCTTCAACATCTGAGGTGTCTCCTCTGCAAATGGTTCTATGCAGTAGGAGCAAATTAATGTCCTCAGCCTCTTGTTACACCTGAGGTGTCTCCTCTGCAAATGGTTCTATGCAGTAGGAGCGAATAATTGTGCTTAGCAGCACCTGAAATGTCTCCTCTGCACGTCATACTAGACGGCAGCATCGAATTATGTCCTCAGCCTCTTGTTACACCTGAGGTGTCTCCTCTGCAAATGGTTCTATGCAGTAGGAGCGAATAATTGTGCTTAGCAGCACCTGAAATGTCTCCTCTGCACGTCATACTAGACGGCAGCATCGAATTATGTCCTCAGCCTCTTGTTACTCCTGAGGTGTCTCCTCTGCAAATGGTTCTATGCAGTAGGAGCGAATAATTGTGCTTAGCAGCACCTGAAATGTCTCCTCTGCACGTCATACTAGACGGCAGCATCGAATTAATGTCCTCAGCCTCCTTCAACACCTGAAATGTCTCCTCTGCACGTCATAATAGACGGCAGCATCGAATTATGTCCTCAGCCTCTTGTTACACCTGAGGTGTCTCCTCTGCAAATGGTTCTATGCAGTAGGAGCAAATTAATGTCCTCAGCCTCCTTCAACACCTGAGGTGTCTCCTCTGCAAATGGTTCTATGCAGTAGGAGCAAATTAATGTCCTCAGCCTCCTTCAACACCTGAAATGTCTCCTCTGCACGTCATACTAGACGACAGCATCGAATTAATGTCCTCAGCCTCCTTCAACACCTGAAATGTCTCCTCTGCAAATGGTTCTATGCAGTAGGATCGAATAATTGTGCTTAGCAGCACCTGAAATGTCTCCTCTGCACGTCATACTAGACGGCAGCATCGAATTAATGTCCTCAGCCTCCTTCAACACCTGAGGTGTCTCCTCTGCAAATGGTTCTATGCAGTAGGAGCAAATTAATGTCCTCAGCCTCCTTCAACACCTGAAATGTCTCCTCTGCACGTCATACTAGACGACAGCATCGAATTAATGTCCTCAGCCTCCTTCAACACCTGAAATGTCTCCTCTGCAAATGGTTCTATGCAGTAGGATCGAATAATTGTGCTTAGCAGCACCTGAAATGTCTCCTCTGCACGTCATACTAGACGGCAGCATCGAATTAATGTCCTCAGCCTCCTTCAACACCTGAGGTGTCTCCTCTGCAAATGGTTCTATGCAGTAGGAGCAAATTAATGTCCTCAGCCTCCTTCAACACCTGAAATGTCTCCTCTGCACGTCATACTAGACGGCAGCATCGAATTAATGTCCTCAGCCTCCTTCAACACCTGAAATGTCTCCTCTGCAAATGGTTCTATGCAGTAGGATTGAATAATTGTGCTTAGCAGCACCTGAAATGTCTCCTCTGCACGTCATAATAGACGGCAGCATCGAATTAATGTCCTCAGCCTCCTTCAACACCTGAAATGTCTCCTCTGCAAATGGTTCTATGCAGTAGGAGCAAATTAATGTCCTCAGCCTCCTTCAACACCTGAGGTGTCTCCTCTGCAAATGCTTCTATGCAGTAGGAGCAAATTAATGTCCTCAGCCTCCTTCAACACCTGAAATGTCTCCTCTGCAAATGGTTCTATGCAGTAGGATCGAATAATTGTGCTTAGCAGCACCTGAAATGTCTCCTCTGCACGTCATAATAGACGGCAGCATCGAATTAATGTCCTCAGCCTCCTTCAACACCTGAAATATTTCCTCTGCGCCTGTCAATGGGCAGCAGGAGCAAATTAATGTTCTCAGCCTCTTTCAGCACCTGAAATGTTTCCCCTGCACCTGGTAATAGACAGCATGGTCCACCATACCATACCGGCGATTCCGGCATCTTCTGCCAAAAGCTGTCTGCTGAGATGACAAAGATAACAACTGTGCATCGCTAATGCAGACTACGGAGTATTTCCATTTTTTTTTTTTGTCAGATTTTGTAAATGTATTGTAAAATGAAAAAATGATTTTTGTTTCATTGAATTCTGGTGAGATGAATCCACCAATCAATGAGACAATAAATATATTGAATGCACCAGAAACACTTTTGTCCCCAGTTTTCGGTCTTTTTAATGAATTCACCACCTGTAAGTCTCAGTCAAAGTCTTTTTGACCGGAAAAAGTGTAATGACAAAAAGGTTTTGCACTGCTACTACTAACAGTATCCAGCATAGTGAATATGCCCCGTCATGGTTTGTACTTGTACAGACTTTTTAGGGTTGCTTTTGTACAAAGCCATGTAAAAATAAGCAACAGAAGTGATGGATGAGATTTATCGTGATCTGGCGTCTTGCATCACTCTGAGTCACCGAAGACGCCAAAGGGCATATTCTCTGCTAACTCTCCGTTAACTGCTGAGCTAATTACTGTACACTATTGGAAGAATAGAGAGGAATGACGAGGACTAGCAGGCACACGTAGGACCGAGCCGCTCACCGCTCCGAAATCGTCCTCAAGCTTTAAAAAGTATCACATCTGTTATCCAGCTTTCATCTATTATGGTTGCTAATTGACACCTTTAACCTTCAGTCTGAACTTTCAGTTATATCACATGGGCTTCATCAGCAGGTTGGATTTAACATTTGAGCTCAGTCTCTGTGATTAATCATTAATTACTGTTTCAGTATTTCAAAATGCTGAAACAAATTTTTACTTCTCTTAGAATTTTAAATGTTACACTAAAGATGTAGAAGAAGTTCTTATTTACAAGTACAGCACTACTACTTATTTGTACACGCAACATCCAGTACTATGAAATATATATGCACACAAAGTATTCTGTGCTGGAGAGGAAGGAAGCTGAATCCTAAAATAAAACCTCTCCTGTAATCTCAGAGCAAGATAAATGAGATTACATTAAAATACTTGTAGTAGAGTTACTTGACTCGAAGAGTATTGTTGCTTTGTGGTACTTTTGCTGCAGTGAATGATCTGAACACATCGTCCACCACCGGCTTGGGCTTAAAGTCTAAAATAAATCATGCCTGTAAAGGTTCATTAAAAAGGAAATCTAAACGGGTGCAAAGAAACAGTACAGACCTCTGTTGTACTGATAGCATGTGTTCCTCTGTCAGAGATCACAGCCTCTACATGTGATCAGATCGATGCTCCATCAATCAATGCCAGGTCAAAGTCCCCCCCCCCCCCCCCCCAAACCTGCGCTGTATGCGTAGCCTACACGAGTTCACAGGATAGTGAATACTGGCTGTTCAAGAGGGGCAGCAGTAAGCAGCTGAGTGTGGAAGACAAATTAAAAGGAGGAAAAGACCAGAGGAGAGCCATGCTGAGGATAAAGTGTGTTGCTGTTGTCGGGTTGCTGAGTCTTCTCTCAGCGGGACACTCTGCACCTCTGAGCAGCTGCGACAGTCTGATCAAGCCGATATCTGTCAGCAGTGAAGAAGTAAGTGCACCACGTCTGTTCTCAGGTTCAGCTGATTTCAACACAGACAGATAAATGTTCTCTTTGAGTCTGCCAGATGTTTGTCTTCCAGTCCTCTCTTCGGGGACTGAACTGAAGTTGTGAAAGACGATCAAATATCAAGATTCAGTCATACATCATATTGACACAACCTCTACTGTCTTCAGTTTTAAATAGACCTAATTTGTTAAATGTCTGTTTACTTAAAAATGGGACTGTGACTCTGAAACGTCTACTGAAACGTCTAATAAGACTGTGCTGTTCCAGAGTTCCATGGTTTTATTGGCTTATGCATGTTTAATTTAGTATATCATACAAAGGTTGAGAAACACATTATTCTGTCTGTTTCCTCCAGATATTGGGGAGTTGGCTGTACATCGGTGGGAGCTCTGACCTCCCGGGAAGCCGCTCCTTGGGCCGTCTGATGACCAGCATCTTACTGAACGTCACTGCGACCGCCCAGAGCAACATCCTGAACATCGTCCAGACTCAGAGAGTGTAGATAAATCACCAGCACACACCGTCACAACACTGACGGCTGCATGTGAATCCTGCAGATGAATCCTCGTTAATAGTTTGTAAAGCCTCTGGTTTAATTCAGTATTTTAGTGTGTTTTTAGCTTGTACTTTTACACACTAAGTATATTTCTTTGCAAATAGTTTTGTACTTTTATGTAAGTAACATTTTAATTGCAGAACTTTACTTAAACATAGCATTTCCACACACCAAAACAAGCTCAAAGACACTTTCTCACTAAAGAATCAAACATTATATTTGTATATAACTATTATTTCCTTCAGATACGGCCAATGTTCCAAGATACTATACAACGTGACCTTTGAAAACAGCACAATGTCAATTGGTGAGTGATGAAGAGTGTTTTTCGGAAGAAGAAGAAAATCTTCATTCAAACAATCACACACGGACATAATTTCTTTTTTCCACAGAGCAACCTTTTTACCTCAAAGAAGACTACCTGCCGACGGACTGCTCCGACTGTCTGGTGGCCTATGAAGAAATTATAGCTGGCAAAGACAAATTCACCAGCCTTCTTCTTTTTAGTAAGACATCGGTCCTTCCTCTTGTTGGTCTTTTTAGTTTGACATTGTTCCTAACTAACATCTTTACTTCCAGGCAGGAGGAAGAGTGTCTCGCCTGCTGATGTGGAGATGCTCAAGAGACAGGCAGAATGTCTCCAGATGCCGTCGCCTATGATAATAGACACAAACTACGGTCAGAGGTTTGCCATTTTTCATCATGTCATACAGAGTTTGTTTGTTTTGTGACTTTTTTTTGTTGTCTGCACACAGAAATCTGCCAAGACAACATGCCATCCTATGACGGGCTCACTGCCTACCACTCCTTATTGGAGAACAAGATGGGACAACGAATAGCAAGACTCCTGGATAGTCTTTTTGATATGTTTGTAAACTGATTTATTTATATTTGATCTGTGCCATGAGAAATCATGGTTTCCCCTGATATAAATAAATAATAAAATGATTTCCTTCTCATAAAAATAATCATCGTTTATTGTTTTATCTTATTTTATTTACATTATGAACTCTACAATAAGATACATTCATAACATACTATTACAAACAAGCAAACAAATCTTTAATAGCTACTTAAAGGTGACCAAGATTGGTGAGTTAACTCCATATTATTAGAAGGTCCATTGAATATTTACAGAAAAGGAAATGTGTTATATGCAAACTTCAGAATTAAGAGACAGTGAAAATATATCGTCATGTTAAAAGCCAAACAGAAGGACTGATGTATTTTGCATTACATGGGAACGTTTTGTCAATTTAATCTTTATTAATAAGTTAACATCAGGTTTGGGAAATCTCTGTCCACTTCCCCGTTGTTTAAAAGAGGTTTATTCACTGATATAAGTGTGTAGCTTTCTGTCTTTAATCAGGGCTGGTTAAGAAAAGAGTTGCCTCACTGAACGTTTCCTGTTAACGCTGCACTAAATTTGCCTGCTGCTAAAAACTCCTTGGAGCTGAGGGATGTCTTAACATAATCTTCTGTGGATTTGTATTTGAGTTATATCAACCTGATACTGGGTGTTAATAATAGAGGTAAATCTGTGTATCATCTGCATACACTGATAAGCATTATAATGATTTTAGATAATCATTTATCGTGATGCTTATCATGAGCTTACATAAAGTGAGACATATACCAATAAACCTTTCACTTTATTCGCCTTCAAACCAGATTGTATTACACACAGTATGTAAACAAAGCACAGGGGGACGAGCCAATGAACCCCATGGCAACAGATAAAACTCGAGGTTGACACAGTTTACTTGAAGCTACGATCAGTGCAGTACACAAAGACAGATTTAGTTTCTTTGTGCGAGCGGTGAAACATGATGGGGTTTGTTCTCGTTGCTGTGGCCGTGCTCAGTCTTCTGTCTGTTGGACAGTCAGCTCCTGTGACCAACTGTGACAATCTAACCCAGAGTATTGAGATCCAAGGAAGAGAGCAGGTCAGACACACTCTCACCTCACCTGTCACCTGTCGCCTCTCTCTTACACGCTCATTTTCTGCATCTTTAAATGTGAGCATTCGTCTTTATAAAACTGAGAGAGACACCATCTGTTTCAGCTGCTGGGCAGGTGGACGTACTTGGCAGACAGCTCAAACGAAGCGGGATCCCAATCCCTGACAAAGCTGTCCCTGGGGACCACCTGGGTGAAATACACTGCTGCGAACGAGAGTGACACCATCAGTGTCCTGCAGCCTCAAAAAATGTAATTTCAACCTTAAATCCACAAATGTGCACAAGCCAAAGTCTTACACTGTTGATTTCTTTTTTTAAAACGAATTTCAGTTAGTAATTTCACTTTTTAAAATTCCTACTTATTAAAGCTTTGGAAGCTGCTTCGGTTTAAGATATACGATGACCTTGGAAAATAACACTCTCTCTGTGGGTGAGTAGTACTGATGAAACACAGTACAAACAGTTTGGACAGATTTGGACTTTGTGTCCAGCATTGCAACAACACTTTGTGCTTGTGCTGATGTCTGTTTATGTATGTTTGAATCCCCAGATGACCCCGTCACTGCCTCTATGGTCCTACTGAGCACTGGCTGCCCAGACTGTCTTGTAATCGCCTCAGAAAACACCTTCGGACGAAGCACATACGATAGTCTCATGTTCCTGAGTAAGAATTTACACCCTACATGAAATGCTGGGGGCGGTGTGCTCAAACTTTTACCCAGTGTAGATATTAAACTATCTAAGATTTCTATCTTCTCAGGGCAGTGGTGGAAAGTAATGAACTTTATGTGCTCGAATACTATTTAAATAAAAATATTTAGGGGGATATAAAACATTTAAAACATATAAAACAAAACAAAACATTGTAGATCAAAATATGGCGTCCTACCAGAGGAAAAAAATAATGCAGTAGTTACATTTAAAGTCACATAATATGATTTAAAACAGACAACATGCATGACAACTTTCTGCGTGCTGCTGCTTTTAGTTCTTCCGCCCACTTTTGAATCCACCTGTGTTAACTCGTGTAAACTTGTGTAGTCCAACCTTGTTTTTTCTTCTTCTTAAACCAAGCGACACATCTCAGAACTTCCTAGTTAACTACTTAACTGTCAACATGCTGATCAGGAGAGCACAAAGTTATCATCCTATGAGCGTGTGCATAAGCAGTAGTACTGTATGGCTCATTTGTATACACTTGTTCTCTCTCTCTCTCTCTCTCAGCCAGGAGAAATAATGTGACTGCTGCTGAGATGGAAGAGTTTAACAAGCAGGCCGAATGTCTGAACTTGCCATCGCCTGTTTTCCTGGACTCAAAAAAAGGTATGAAGTTTTCATCTGACTGAGAAGAGACTTCTTTTAAGAAACTTAAGCACGCGACGCAAGGAAGGCGAGCTAAGAAATATTTCCTTTAAATGTTCGTGTCATTCTTCTCTACAGGTTTCTGCACAGAAGAGTCTCTCTCCCAAAAAACAGACAATGTCACCAGCATCGCGAACGACAGTTTCCAAGCCGACTGACAAAAAGAGGAATGTGGATTTCCTCCTGTCTGAAACAACGAAAGATTATTATGACATGCTTACATGATGAAGAGGCTGTCTAAAGAAAGTTCTGACAATAAAATGGCTTACTGGAAATGTTTTGTTGTCAAGTTTAAATCATCATTATTAATAATAATCATTCCATTTATTCCATTTTGTTCCAGTATATATTACTTTCAGGCAACTCGCCCATTCACCTTTCACTTAGCCTTTCAACCAGATTTCAACACATATGTAAATAAAGCACAGGGGGACGTGTCAATGAACCTCTCAGCACCAGATAAGCTTCAAGCTATGATCAGTGCAGTACACAAAGACACACAGATTTAGTTCCTTTGTGCGAGCGGTGAAACATGATGGGGTTTGTTCTCGTTGCTGTGGCTGTGCTCAGTCTTCTGTCTGTTGGACAGTCAGCTCCTGTGACCAACTGTGACAATCTAACCCAGCGTATTGAGATACAGGGAAGAGAGCAGGTAAGACACACTCTCACCTGTCACCTGTCACCTCTCTCTTACATTTTCTGCATCTTTAAATGTGAACATTTGTCTTTATAAAACTGAGAGAGACACCATCTGTTTCAGCTGCTGGGCAGGTGGACGTACTTGGCAGAAAGCACAAACGTTATAGGGTCCCAATTTCTGACAAAGGCGTTCATCGAGACCTCCTGGGTGAAAGTCACTGCTGCTAACGAGAGTAACATCATCAATACCTTTCAAGCTCAAAAAATGTAATGTCAACTCTAAATTTAACGTTTTCTATCAAGAGCTTGCATTTTGTTCCAAACTAGAATTTCAAAAAATATTTTCAGTTTGTAATTTCGCTTAAAAATTTCTACTAATGAAAGGTTTGGACGCTGCTTCAGTTTAAGAAGTTCAATGACCTTGGAAAACAACACTCTCTCCATGGGTGAGTAGTTTTACAGTTAACAAACAGTTGTGTGTTTGCAGTTTGTGTGCAGCAGTGCAATAGCACTCTGTGCTTGTGCTGATGTTTGTTGTGTGTGTGTGTGTGTGTGTATCTCCAGTGCGCCCTCTCAGTATTTCTGAGGTTCTGCTGAACACTGGCTGCCCCGACTGTCTTGTTATCGCCTCACTATACACCATTGGACAGAGCACATACCATGGTCTCCAGTTTTTGAGTAAGAATGAAGGCTAGACATGCTAGCAGCTCACTCAACATGTTGGTCAGGAAATGTCTGTGCAAGCAGTAGTACTGTATAGATCATTTGCACACACTTGTTCTCTTTCTCTCTCTCACTTAGGCAGGAGAAATAAGGTGACTGCTGCTGAGGTGGAAGAGTTTAAAAAGCAGGTTGAATGTCTGAGCTTACCATCAGCTGTTTTCCTGGACTCAGACAAAGGTATGGACTGACACATGTAGTCTGGCTTCAAGAATTTAAAGGTGTTTGACAGCAGTCTCTGTGCTACTGCAGTGTCAATAATAATGTATGGACGTGACGGGGCCACAGTCAGCCACAACATTTATTTAGACATATTCTAGTTTTACTTATCGTCCAAATCTATGCTTCCTTATTTGATTATCTACTCACAACCTCCAACCAACCTCAAACTATCCAACGCGTGCGTCAACTGCTGTAGATGATGGATGATGTACATGACGGAGGCCACAATGGGGTAGTTACTGGTTGTTGTCATCTTGTCGATCTCGGCTCATGGTGTCCTGCCTCTCTGAGGGTCATGAGATCCTAGTAAGAGACCTCCTGGAATACTGAAGCTCTGATGCTCACACCATTCCTGAAGCATGTTAGGGAATACGGTATTAATCAAAGGGTGTACATGGTCTGCAACAATGCTTAAGAAGGTGGTACGTGTCCAACGTAACAGCCACATGAATGGCAGGGACCCAACGTTTTCCAGCAGAACATCGCCCAAAGCATCACACTGCCCCTGCTGGCTTGTCTCTTCCATAGTGCATCCTGGTATCCACCAGGTAAGCAATACTGGCACACCCAGCCATCCACTGAATGTAAAGAAAATGTCCATACACAACAAACTCCACCTGAAGTTATATCACAGGATAACAGGTTTTCACCTAAAAGGTCAAACTTCTCCTCGAAGATCGCTGCTTA
This sequence comes from Nibea albiflora, assembly GCA_014281875.1. Lineage (NCBI taxonomy): Eukaryota > Metazoa > Chordata > Actinopteri > Sciaenidae > Nibea > Nibea albiflora. The sequence goes on along the minus strand of JABGLX010000142.1, from coordinate 10,514 downwards.
AATCTCAAGAGGTGAATTTGGGTCTTTGTTTTTCACTCTGCAGGTTTCTGCCCAGATGAGGCCTCCCAACAAACAGACAACATTGATCTCACCAGCGTCATGACTGACGAGAATTTCCCCAAGATGATGGAAAAACTTCTCAGCAGTGAAAATGTAATGAAAGAAATGGTCGATTGTAGTCTTCAGCAATATGGCTGCATTAATAGGATATGAGGGTTAATGAATAACTGCCAATAAAAATGATGATACTAACTGAACATGTGTCTGTAAAATCTTCAATCTTCTGTGTTTGTGCTACATGTGTTTTTGGACCACTGGGAAGAGGAAGGTTTCAGGCCCGGAGTGCCAGGGAATTGTGGTGTCGTGCCAGAACTGGAGCTGGACAAGAGGGAAATGTAACCGGGCTCTTTTATTATTTTTCTTTGTCATAAATGACATCTAAAATCTTAGAACTTTTGCTGATTTAGTTGGTTTTTAGGGTTTGCTTATTGCATCCTTTTTATTAATTATTATTTATTAAGTATGGATCCACTTTAAATTATCAACAAATTCCCTGTAGAGACCAAATTGAACATTAAATTTAAGTATTTAAGTCAGTGCCTGATATGAAGGATTTAAGAAGAGATAAATCATTATCATTATCCAATAAAATCTCCACAGACTGACTTTCCACACCTGAAATTATGTGTTTTAATCCCCAACTCAAATCTCTGGACAGTAAATTCTCCGGCAGCTCAAAACAACACGTTAATTAGACTCTGTGATGTGTTTTTTGGCAGTCTCAGTAATACAGGCCTAAGTTGTCCCACCAGTTTTCACAAATTCAGTCCTCAGTGGATGTACTATCTATATATTTTTTTTTCATATCCCAAAGAGATGGGGTCTTTCAGACTTTTCCAGATATAAAATCAATCCATTAGCTGCTAATCTTAGAACTCATCGTTCTTCATGGGACTAAAACGAATTCTGTGAAAGGTCCGACGATTTTCTTTTCATAGAACACTCTGCCCAAAAAAACATCACATTGTGCACCTCTTAATTAGAAGTACTCTTCCCAATTTGTTTTACTGCCGCCATGCAGTTTCTTTTACTTTTCATTCACACCATCATCGATCTTCCCCCCAAAACAATAAGAAAGTAAGTCTGTCCACTTGATAACACACACACAGACACATCTCACTCAAACACGCCACAAAAGTAACCTCCATCTCACGCTGATACCTTTCTATATCTTGTTCACAATTCTACAGATAATAGTTTTTCCTTTCCTCTTTCACATTCCTCTCCCTGTTCTGCTTTCTTACCCTTACCGCTCAGAGGAGTGGGGGAGAGAGAGAGAGACAAGAAAAGACTCAACACACTGGGCCAGAGGTCCAGCTCTGTCCTGGACTGCCCTATAGACTCAATAGAGGAAGTGGGGGAGGAGGAGGATGTTAGCAAGCTGACATCCATCATGAAGAACTCCTCTCACCTCCGGCAACAGACTGTGGGGGCCTTAAACAGCTTCAGCAACACATCGCTACTCCCACCATGAAAGAAGGGTGAGGGTTACACTCTTTAATACCAGCATGACTTCATGATTTTTTCTATAATCTATTATCAACCTTCTGTATATGAGCTACTGTGGCAAAATTATTGGTAATTATGGCATTTCTCATCAAACTTATAGTTTCAGGAATTTAGATTTTTAGTGTTTTAAGTGCAACACAACCGAGTCAAGAGAAAACAGCCGAGACAGGGACAGAAAAACCTTGAAGTGCATGATGGTGACAACAGTCTGGCAGCAGCAGCTGGATGTGCAGAACAGCAGTATTATTTTCCTTGGACAAAACCCTCCTGAAGTCAGACACGCAACTCTACTTTAATGACCATTAATGTTCCATTTTTATGGAACAGAAAACTGCAGTGTGTGAGGAGGTCAAGGATTTTAAGCGAAGATAAAGAAAAGAGCTCTCAAGAGTGACATTAGCAAGTGAACTGAGTAAAACTGAGGAAGCGCCATCTCAGCATCTTGCAGTGAGGACAAAGCATCTAGTACTAAATTCCATGCAAATGACAAATAGCCCGTTTTATAGAAATGTGCACAGAGGCTGATAAGGAAAACTTGTTAATGTTTAACAAAGAAAGTTGACCATTGTGATACCAATTATGCCTCTCTGAGGTTTTAGGCTTGTTTAGCCAGCTAACACAAAGAAAGCCTTGCACATAGTGTTGAGCACGCTTTGTAGTACACAGCTCTGTTCGACGTCAGGCATGCTTTGATACGTCGATTGCAATCAGCTTTGAAACAAGCTTATTTTGTGCATCAGATGAGTCTGCTTCAGAGCGCTGTTTGTGTGTCTAAAAACTGTTTTAAAAGAAGATTTTAATATGATCACAAAGCTTTTGTCAAAAACATTCCTTTCATAATCAAAGGTACTTTAATTATCCTCTCTGGGTCCTAATTTAAGGAAAAATCAGTCAAACTCTGCAGTGTTTCCATCTAGAATTTTCAGGCCTGGTGGGACAGAAAACATCCCTCAGACGAGGTACATTGATGGGGTCATCTTCAGGCAGACGTTGCAGCAGACAGGATTGCAAAAAATAAGCTGTGTAACCTGTGGCTTTTGCGAAACATCAGCAGCGTCAGTGTGTATGATTCATTGTTGCACTTTAACCTCTTTGGCTTGGTGCAGAATTTCACCATGGAATGCATCATGATGTGAAAATGCTGCCATAGGTGGTCCATTTATTGAAATCCTCATGCAGGCCTGCAAGTGCTTTACACGCAGCATGTTCCTGAGAGCTGTTTTCCTCTGCCAAAAGTTAATATTTTGGGGGACATGACAAAGTTATTTTCAAAACCTTTTTTAAAAAATGTTTTTTTTTGAGGTGTCATTCGATCTGCCTCAGGTCTATTGATGATCCACATCTTTGGTGGAGGTGGAAGAGGCAGGACTACAGACATGGTAGCAGTAAAAGAAATCCCTTCTGTCAGTATCATCCTTCCTCTGCATCAAGACAATTCTGTTGTATCCTGCTGGGTAAAACATAATTTAATCAAAAGAATGTACTATATGCATGTAATTCCCAGGAAACAATTAGTTCTAGTATTTCAGTCATTGATATTCTCTCATTTCAAGTCTCACTCTCCAAGGACAAAACAAGATCCATTAGTCCGGCAATTTGCTGTGGCATATGGCTACTGTAGTAGATTCCCCTCTTCCCATTCCTCTGAGAGGCTCGCTAACTAATGAACTTCATGTAAAAGACCACAGACCCATCTTACCTTCATGATTTGCTGCCTGCTCGAGATATTACCATTCTCTTACATATGCATCATCTTTTTAATCATTCGAGCAGCATTTCCTCTTTGTGTGGCATTTTGTTCTTTTTGACCGGGCATGTTTGTAACTTATCTGAACATTACGAGTCTTACCTTGCCCTCTGAAAGCTATATTTTTCTCTTTTGTTGGCAGAGGAACATACCTCAGTTCCTCCTTCCATCTCTCTCACACCTTTCTACCATTATACAGCGTTCCTGTCAGCCATTGCTGCTACCCCTCGTGTCCTTCAAACTGAAGCAGGTTAAGAACTAATAGAAAATATACTGAATTAATATAAACTATATATATCATAAAAATAATAAGAGTTAAATCATCCTGTGAATAGCTTTAAGTATCACAGCTGCACAATAGATTAGAGGCCATTTCTTAAGTACATTATATAAACAGTAATTACGTAAGACATGACAAAAGAAGTAAAATGCTGTGCTCCATGAAAGAATGCATTATTTGAGTTTTAACAGCCTCTTAAATGATGCTCAAACACAGCGCCCTCACAGTACAATACAATTACAAACTGCAGGTATCTTAAAGCAAATTGCACAACTCTAGGTGGTGAGTTACGAGCAAACAATAACAGGCTGTGTTACTCACAGCAAGAAAAAGACAGAATTAGATGTAATGAAAGAAAAAAGCTTTTCCATGCAAAAGAAAATGGGAGACTTATATTCACTCACGTGGCGCTCAAAATTGTCCGTGAAAAGCACAGGCGTGTAAGAAACCATGGTAATGACTGTGTGAACGTGAAGACATTATGGCACTTTAACTACCGTCATATACAGTAATATGTCATATACATATAATACTTAAGAGACAAGACAAACAAGAAAATAAATGACATAATTTAAAATAATAGACTCCAAAAGTGATAACGTGTCTTTGGTGAATCTTTGGAGTCTATTTTTGACTTAACATACACTGATATTTAATCATTTTATTATTATGCCTTCTTAATTTACCTAAAGAGAGCAAAAATCTATCTTTTTGTATATGTAAATTTGAGTTTTTGAAGCTTACCAGAGATAAAGCCAGGATACCTGATTAAGAAGAAATAGACACTCCTTTAATACCATGTTGTTATGTATCCTACAGGTGTTTTTCTCATTAAATTGGTGAACATGTTTTTGTAAAGCTCCCTCTTCTGAAATGTTAAGTGTCAACAACAACTTGTAAGGTGCCTCGTCATTTAAAAAAAAGAGCTTTTAAGCCTTGATCATCCTCTCTGATACTTCTTGTCCCCTGTGTTTATTCATTTCATGAATTTTACATGAATTTATATTGTTGCAGTTTTAGGTTATTTATTTTGCTCTGTGAAGCACTTTGCTCCTATAAATATACAGTTTCAGTTTAAAGGTCCAGTGTTTTTAGGGGGACCCTATTTCTCAGAATACAACAATAATGGAATATAATATGCTGCTATGATTTTTGCACATTTTCTGTCCACTGTAGTTTTCTCGGCACTAGAAAAGAGAGAATCAGCCTACCTACGCTACACACTGGTCCTTTAAGTTTAACAATAAGAGGAGAAGCAACGACAAACTTGATGAAATTCACAGAGATTTAAATGTTATATTGTGTCCTTCTGTTTTCAAATTGAATTTATAACCTGTGTCACCCAGACACCAATTTCATCATTGTTCTTTTATTGAAATGTCAATAAAAATAAATAAAGTTATGATAAATATAAGGTAGAAAAACAGGAAAAGGCAAAAGGGTGAACGATAATAAATACATAAATCTGCATAATAATAATTCCACAAAAGTACTGCGCAGATGACATTTTCTTTCTGATAAGTTTAATTTCCACTTTGAACAATTAATTGAGAAGCTGTGTGGATTTAGAAAATCGTTTTTATTTTTGGACCTGACATTTACTCGATAAGATCAGCGAGTCACTCTTTCCTGTTTATGGAGTAAACTACAAAATATAATTTAATTCCTGATGTTTGGTGTTGACGCACCGGTAACGAACACGTTTGGGACATACGTCACAGGCTAGCCGTCCAATCACGTCGCTCAAAAATGAAACAGTTGTACACTACGCGTCTCTACTGCGCAGACTCACGCACGGAGAGAGGAAGAGCCCGGAGGTCTCGCTTCCCCACAGAGGATTTCAAGTCTCCTTACAAAGGTAACAAACCCGTGTGTGGTCTTTTGAATGGTCTCAAACGTTAGATAACATTTCTATCCTTCCTCCTGTGTGTGTGGAATATTAACAGCGCATCACGGCTGTTTCCCCGGGGTCTACTTCTGTTGTTATGCTAACCGGTGAGCGCTAGCTAATCCGGCTAACACCACCAAGTAGTAGTTAGCTCGGCACCTTCCTTCCTCTCGAGCTAACGTCAGCTTTTGTCTCATTTAGACACCTCTGCCTCTGCCTCGTCTGCCTTTGACCGACCGCAGACGCACACACACGGGCTGAAACGCCTTTGTTAGCGCGGCACCACGCGAAATTCACGTCTGAGTAGTTATCGGATACGATATCTGCCGGATTTGAATGACATTGAACGGCGTGAGGATGAGCTGTGGTGGTTATCGTTGGCAAACCTCTCGCCTCGTCTCACATACGCGTATATAAATAAATAAATCCCCTGTGTAACGTTACCAATCGCCGCTCGCTGCACTGTAAGTACACGGCAGCAAAGCGTCCTCTGCTGTCACCCAGTCAAAGGAGGTCCGTTTGTATCTTAAATGTCATTTGACATGATGAATAAACAGTGTTACATGAAGCAGGAGGCGTTTAAAAGCACATTATAGCTGCAGTTTAATGATTTAATCGTGTTGGTGTAGACACTGGGCATGGTCAGCACACCTCTACCTCTAACATGGCTCAATGTGGTGATGAGTCAAGTCAACTTTATTGTCAGTGCTGCTGAATACAGAGAATTTAAACAGTGTTTCCTGCATATGTCTGCTGCAATGTATTATTATTAATTAAATAATAAATTATTTTGTATGAGTTATAGAGGGTTGGGGAATTATAATGAATGGATGTCTTTTGTGACTGTTCAACCACTGTGTGAGCTGACCCTGGATGAGCAGAAGAAAGTGGAATATATATTTATAGATATAAATTATGGCAGATATAGAAAGATTCAGCAGTATATGTGTAGAGTGTGAACAGTTTTTGAATGGTGTACAGTAACTGACTGTACGTTGGGTTTGTAAAAGAGTTTTTTAAAGTCTGCTTTGATGTGTGTTTGTCTCCAACGCTAATTTAAACTCTGGTAGCTGTTTGGTCGGTGATTTTTTTTAATATAGAGGTTTTACTTACAACTATTGTAACTTTATTTGTTTGCAGCTAATTGGGAAGTCATTCATAAATCTTTGTCACTAACTGCTATCATGAATTGTAAACTACCTAACAGGGTTAAAACGCCGACCGTGAACTGCAGCGACCTTTTGTTGCATCTTTAAAGTCACATATTGAACAGTACAGATTCAGTCCTGTGGGTGGGAATAAACAGACAAACAATCAACACTGGAACTTTTGCATCACAATGGCATCCATTCATTATCAATTGATTGCATTTTGCTGCTGTGCAGAGATCACATTCTATCCTATGTGATGTCCTTCTCATTCGTTTGCTTCGCTTTCTTCTCCTCAGCTCTTAGGAGCTCATAACCACCAGTAAAGCTGTATAAGCACCGGGTTGACGGGACCGAAGGAAGTGGCGTGTCGTACGGGGAGCTGCCTGCTGAATCGCCATGAGCTACAAACCCATCGCTCCTGCGCCGTCTGGCTCCAACCACACGCCTCCAGGTTATAACACCACGCAGCTTTAAAGATTACACTATGGTCATGTTCAGCAGTCAAATTACTTTTCCCCCCATTATGTTTGTGTTACACCCCTCGGTTATAGTGTGTTACATCTCTTCTCCCCCTCTGTCCAGGCTCTTCGGTGCCCTCTCCATCCCTTCCCTCGTCGTCCAACTTTAGGCCGGCGTTCAGTGACTTTGGTCCGCCCTCCATGGCTTTGTCCAGGTATATCTGCAGTGCACTTATCCATACTGTCGTGTTATACTTGCATCAAACCACAGCCACTCCTTATGATCTGTTTTTCTTAATTCATGTGGGCTCGCACAGGTCAAAAAGTAGAGCTTGTACTTGACACTGTAGCTTTGTCAGCCACTTTACATTAAAGTGCTTAAGCCTCAACCAGCAAGGAGAATGGATGAATAATTTAGGCACGTACCTGTGGAAATGTTGCAAACAAACGCTCCGGCTGAACACACCCCCGGCTGCTGAAAAGTGATCATTAAATGTGAACCGTCAGAACTTAAGATGATTTTATGTAAGACTTTCTTGTTGTTTGAGTTTGCCTAAAAGGCAAAACGAAGATGCAGTCCAGAGTGGAATTTATTTAAAATTCCTATTACAACATTTAGATATACAATATATATATATAGAGAACGTCTCAGTTAATCAGCCTTCAAACATCTTCAGATAATTAGAGTATGTGTAGACAAAGATGCTTTCACGCAGTACAGTAAATATTTACAGAGCTGTGAGGCTGTTACGGTCACAGCTGCAGGCATGTGACCTACATGACAGTGTTGAGATAGTTGGGGTGATATAGGTGGCCGAGAGAGCATGGCATTAGATACATTTCGTTTTCGTTTCCCGCTGTGAGTTGTCCTGATGGATCTTTTCTTTCTCCCCCTAAATATCACATGCGTGTCAAAATGCACACGCAGCCTGTCAAAGTGTCTCAAGGCTCCACCTACAGCGAGCTCCTGTCCGTCATCGAGGAGATGAGCCGCGAGATCAGGCCCACGTACGCCGGCAGCAAGAGCGCCATGGAGAGGCTAAAGAGAGGTATGTTTTACTTGTCAACAAACGCACACCCATCATAGTCTGTTCCTGCTTTTATTATGGAAATGAAAGGCCCTCAGGAGATGAGATATTCATAGAATAATCCATTAAAAAAGCCTCTTCTGCTCTCTGCTGAAGGCAGATCCAACATAAGATTTCTTCTTTGTAGAATTGTGCTGTTTGTGCTTAACCTCTCGCTCTGTTTGTAGATGCACTCTGGAGTTTTATAACAGTTTCTTTGTTAGAAAAACTACCCATACAACAATTAATTGTAATTTCTGTTTTTTTTCCACCCATAATTTGTGGGAAGCTTTCAGGGAAAGCAAAATGTCACCAATATCAATACATAATTTAGTAGCATTATTATCAGTTTCTTATACAGACAACAAATAAAGAAGTAAGATCAATGCCAGCAGAGCACAGAGATTAAAGGCTCATGTTGTGTTTGAACATGAACAAAGTCCAAAGACTTTGTCTTCACCAGGTTTTTAATCCACTGGCATCGTGTTCTGATGTATCTTAATGAAGACGTGTAGAAATAATAGACTGGCGTGGTTGAAATAGAATGACGCACATTAGAAACCTCAGCTCCTGCTAATTTATCTGGCAGGCAGACGTCCAAAACCAATTTTTCGTTTAGCTTGACCTGCTGCCCCGTTAGCTCTTTGTAGTGAGGTCAGCTCACATAGAAGGCAGAAACTGTGACCAATTAATTATTTTTTTTGCAACCTGATTAGTATCAAAACTGCTGTTTTAACACCTCCTTGCACCTGTTCTGTCTTCTTCAGGTATAATCCATGCCCGTGCACTGGTCAGGAGTGTCTTGCAGAGACGGAGAGGAGTGCACGCACATAACCTTTTGGAAAGACCCCTTCACCCCTCGCTTTTCCCCACCCCCGATAGAAGGCCTGTCCTCCCCAAGGTCATCTGTTTTAAAACCTCTTTTTTTTTTTTTTTCTTTTTAAATCCTCCAGCTTCTCCGCTTTCCTCGCCGGCTTTTTTATAGGTGCATCATGTCCTTCTTGTCTCCGCTGTCAGTTCCCTGCATTCCAACACACACCTTTTTGTTTCCCACAGACTTTGTGACCTGTGGAGTGTATGCAAAATGCAGTTTTGTATCTATTTTGAAATAAGAGTAGGGAATTTCGACACATTTTTAAGTGGACCTATGGGTAAAAAAAAACCTTAGTGAAAATGGACAGGAAAGTTTAAAAACAGGATTTGACTCCAGAGTTTTTGTTTTAAAAAAAATGATAAATCAATGTTCCACCTGCGCTGTTTCTATTCTGAACATCACTCTGCAGCCACTCATTATTTTCTTTGTTGATCGGAGCGTCTTGATTACTCCCCCGTCATCTCCATTCACCCTCGCTTTGTTTTCATCATGTTTTGTAGTGTAAACACACGTTAGATGTTTCTCAATCCCCAAGAACTCTGTACATCTCAAGTCAATTTGTTAGTATGGAAATTTTGTAAACCAGATTTTTGCAGTTCTGTATGTATATCTTAATTAAATAACAGGAAAAAAATACGTTCAGCGGCTGCTTTGTTTGTGAAACATTAATAATCAGTGGGTAGATACAGACACACAGACGTATTTCTAATGAATGTTTGACAAAGAGACTCTTAGCACAGGGCCGATGAGCTTACTAACAACACTCCATCTACTAATGAAGACTACAATATGTGAAGGCTCAGATCTTTTTTTAAAGTTATGAATAATGTCTACGTGAGCGTTCTTTCTTCATCTTCAGCATGTCACAGGTGTAAAGAAATGCAAAGCTGGGGATAAACATTTATTTTCAGGTATATAATCACAACCTCAATAACATTTCACTTCAGACAAGTGTGGCCACTGACCCGCTGCCTCACATCAACGTTTTTAAGCAAGTGAAAGACATATCGAGGGCTCTGCTGAATACATCTGGACAAAAAACAACATAATGGTAGATTAGTATATGAAATAAGTACATAGAAGAAAGCAAAGATAACACAAGTCCACGTGTGTTACATAATGATTGTCACAGACTGCTTGGTATCCCAGGCGCATCGAAGTGGGAGATAACTGTCTCCTGCTTATTCCAGTGCTTCCCCTGTGACCATGATAGAGAAGGGGGGGCGGGGGGGGGTCTGGTGGTGCATGCAAGCAGAGGTGTGCATGTGAGTACATGATGTGCAAAAAAAAAAAGATATTGTTTATGAAGTGGGAGTTGTTTCTGTCCAGAAGCCATTTAAAAAAAATCTCTTCTTGTTGGGCAACAATGAATAATTTTTAGGATCCAGCAGCTCTGCACATATTTCAGAGAAAGCAATAGAACATAAAATGTTCCAATACTGTGGCAAGTTGGGTGTTTTTAAATAAATTGATATACAGT
>JABGLX010000141.1:0-45824 GCA_014281875.1 Nibea albiflora | reverse complement strand
ACAGTATGTTACAGTCAGGGCTCATGCGTTCATTCAACGACAGAAACTTTTGTGTGATTGAAAACTTCCTCCTGTCCTAAACTCAGCATCCGGCAGCACTCGTGAAGAACAGCAGATGGCAGCATTGATGTGGATAAAACTTCAGTGGTAATGCAACAGTTTATTGGATTACGAGTTTTGAAGTGTTTTGATGTTAAGAAGTGTGAACAGTGAGAGAAATAACTGCTAACAGCTCTCAGGTTCTGCACAAACGTTGTCAGAATGACAATAAAACTTGACGCTGAGTTTCCACTCGGGTTGCAGCTGCACCAGCAAACATGCAACAATAACGGGGAACAACTTCAACAAGAAGGAGTCAAAAGTGAGGAAGGAGGGGGTAAAGTTTCCCCGTGCACCTCCACCGAGCCCCAGATGCAGTTGTTTCTCCACTGGGGGTCGGACCACAAGGTCAGTACAGTGTTGATCAGGTGGAAAAAAAAGGGTTGTAACCCCCATAGCGATCAAAGACGGCGGTCGACATGCCACGCCCCTCTACCCCTCTCTTTCCTGTACAAACCTCTCCGAGGGCAAACTCACTGACCCTGCAACCACAGTGTGCAGGGGCGGAGGGCGAGGAAGGGGCAGGGCGGGGGCGGGTGTGGGTGGGGTCTTATCGTGGATCAAGGAAAGAACGGAGAGATTAAGCATGAATAGTCAGATTATTCCCTTCAGAGAAGTATCGCTTGTTGTAGTTACTTGCTTGATGGTGTTTGACAGGATTCAAACATCACCATCTCAAAGTCAAAGTGTCTTTGACACGAATACCTTCCACATGAACGCATATGAACACATATTGAGGACATAAAGATACACGTGTATCTACACTTCATTTCAGGTCAAGTATGTCAGTATGGACCAAAGTATGGAAGGTGGACTGGTAGCTGGATGGGGCAGCGGTTCACTTCCCTGAGTAAGGCACAGAACTTTTATATTCAACCAAGTTTGAAGTGTACGTGCAGCCTGCATCTTCTCCAGAATACTTTCCCTCTGCAGAAGTTTCATGAAATAATCGCTGAACAAAATGTGAAAACCAGTTCATAAACAGCCCGTCCACACACGCAAAGACAAATCCCACAACACTCTGGCATAATGAGACACTTTTCTTTTGTGGCTCATTCATAAATCCATCGCCACCACGATAATCAGCGGCTTTGTGCTCGTACACAAAAGCTTTACTCCAGTGGAAATGTACAACTCCAGTTTGGGGGCGAAATTTTAATTGGAAGTGGAGATTGGACCGTGCAGCGGCGATGTCAGGAGCTGGCCAACTTCCAACTCATTCATACTGAAAGCACACACACACACACACACACACACACACCACAACCCGTTTTTTACTTTCCTAGACAGCAGCTCTCTAGAAAGGCTTCTGAGTTTCAGCTGTTCTGGTGTCTAGTTATGAGATTTTTTGGGTTTTGCCACAGGAGGAACTTCGGCTGCTGTGAAACTATGGCTGCGTTCATCTAAAGAGCTTCACAGCTCGCCTCCCATTGATCCATTTACACACACAGATGGTGCTGGCAGGAGAAATGTGGGGCTCGGTGTCTTGGGAGGAGCTGACGGTCAAACTGCTTTTTAGTTTGATTACAGTACGTCCTTGAGCCACGGTCGCCACGGCCTTCGTGAGTTTTAGGGAAATATCTGGTGTGTTCAAAATGCACATTTGGCCAGAGATGTCGGGAACTTCAAATACAAAGCAAGGCCCAAAAATGCAGAGACAGAGGGATGAAGAAGGCAGGTGGGGGTGGCTGGCATCGCAGGTGAAGTAAGTCAAACAGATCAGAGGACTGAGAGGAGAACACTGGAGAACTGTGCACAGGGAAAGACTTGGAAGTGAGTTTGCAGTCAGAACACGCTGGAGGAACGAGAGCGACACTGGAAGCACGAAAAGATGAAGCCATGACACACGACCAACTGCAACAGGGGGGAGACAGTCAGGCACGGGAGGGTTTATAGCAGGAGTGACTGCAGGATGAGAGACAGGTGAGGCTTATCACTGAGCCCAGCACAGCCACACTGCCACAGACACTGAAGGGCCTCACCAAGGGAGAGCGAGGGTTACAATACTATGAGCTGGTCGTCTATCATTAAAATTATTACTCAGTTATTCAATTTGTTTGATTGTTTCTTTGTTTTACTTCATCAATAAGTCAAAAAATTGACTGAATTTGATTTTTAAATCAGATATTTCATTATTTTGGCCAAAATAGGCAACATTTAATAAAAATGCACGCCTATATTTATATATATAATATTTATATTGATCACTTTTCTTCTTTTTGTCCTGCTCTCTTTATCAGCTTTTTTCTTCTTCTTCTATTTATTTATTTATTTTGTTGGTGGGTGTCGTCCAGCTTGACAAAGCTGCCATCACAGAGTGAAGTAATGGGCTTTGTGCTGTCTGATTGGCTGTTGGGGAACTGCCTATGGTGGGCCCATACAAGAGTGATCTGGGCTAAAAGAGGCTTAGAGTAAACTCTGATCTGAGTCTGGACCCCCACTAGTACACACACACACACACACACACACACACTGTTGCTGTCTCCACTCACTGATGAAGGAGTCCATTCATGCCCGCTGACAAATTACAACTGAAGCATGAGACTAAAGAGACCCCCCACCCGTCTGTCTGTGTCTCGCTCTCCATTATAGACTCTGTGAGACTTGGGTGTGAGAGAATATCACACGGGAGGCCGGAGTTATGAAAGGAGCTTTATGTTCAGACAGAAAGTGTAAAGTTACAGTAAAGTAGATGCAATGAAGTCGTTTAAAAGTTTTGAAATACTATAAATTTAAATAAACTGACAGTAATGATCTGTAATTAAATATACGACTCGGATATAAATGTTTATGTCCATACTCAGAATTTCATGTTTTCTTTTCTTTGGTTTATGTTCAAACTCTGTAACTTAACCTTACACGAAGTAAGTCATCGATAATTCTGTAAAATATTGATGAAAATCTGTAAATTTATAGTTTTCGACGTTTATTTGAATTATATTTTAAATTTACAGTCATTTGACCGTCAGCAGTTTAACGTTGAATTAAGAGATGATTAGTTTTACACAGGATTAGTGGAGGTCCAGAAGGAGGAGGTCATCTGTGGTCACACTGCTGAAAAGTTGCCTAAATCTTGTGTCTGCATTAAAGCATCAACCCTCTCCTAAAGTCTCCGTATGTTCAGGTGGCTGAACTGCAGAAATCCAAGACAAGTTTCAGCTTTTTTTTAATGTTTCAATTCTTCCTCGCGTTAGGACGGGGGGCATAGTTAGCTCTCCTAGACCTCTGAGCTGTGAAAAGGTGATGTTTACCTCTGTTATTATATAATATATTGATACTTTGCTCCTGTGTGAAGTCACTGCACGCCATCGAACATCAGAGAATGAACAGACGACCACTGGCTGACAACTGAGAGAGTGCGACAGTGTTTGAATCTCAAAGATGTTCAAAGGGATTAGGTGAAGTGGAGCTAGGTGAGGGGTAAGTGTACACACACACACACACACACACACACACACACACACACACAGATTCCAGCTCCCCAGGAGAGGGCAGTTGGATGGCTGTACTGTCCTGACAGTAATCCTCAGATTAACTGGTTGTGGGGCACCACCAGTCCACCAACAGCCAGCCAGCCAGCCAGAGAGACAGAGAGAGAGAGAGACAGTCATTTAGGAAGACAGACAGTCTACCAGGCAGCCAACCAGCTTACAATAATGTCTCTAAATGTTTTCAGGCACTGGATCTCGCCTCTTTGGACCCTTCAGTGACCGTCTTTTTAATTTTGCAGCTTCTCATTTCACATCGTTTCATACTCCTGCTCAGCTCAGCTGCACATCCAGACTTTGTAACTGTGTATTCTTGCTTTTTTTTGTTGTGTCGACTTCAAGTATCACTTGTGTTTGTTGACCAGCTCCAGTGTGACCTGTAAAAGATGAACTTCCAGCAGGTTTCAGGAACCAGATAAATGCTTAACGTTCAGTCCAGATCCTGATACAGCAGCTCCGTCTCCTTGTCTCCACAATACTTAGTTACTTTCTGAGTGCTGTTTGGTTCTGTGATAGCAGATATAAAGGTGCTTAGAGTTTTGCATGTTTCAGGCACTACACACACACCACACACACACACACACACACACCACAACACCACAACACACACACACACACACACACACACTCACACACTCACACACTCACACACTCACACACTCACACACTCACACACTCACACACACACACACACACACACACACACACACACACACACACACACACACAGACCTTTATTTGCCGTATCTGACTGGCAGGTCAGCGGTTAAATAATAGCAGCTAGCGGTGACCTCAGAGATGGATTCGGAGGACTGGGAGCTCTACTGCCGTTACCGTGGCGATGGAGTCCTCTCCATCGCCACGCTCGGCCGCCGACTCTCGTCTCCACTGGTTACGTTCTGTTAGGCCACCGAGCGGAGGGCTAGTCTGGAATAAATAATGGCAACAGGGGCACATGAGGGGAGAGATTTAACAAACACACACAAAGAGAGGAACTCTGCGTTTCTTCTTTCTCCACCCGTCTGAAGTTTTGAATCTTATAAACAGAAATGTCTGAATCATCATTGATAATCCAGTTTAGTTACATCACAAGTTTTTTAGCTTCGGATCCTCGACAGACGCTGGATGAATGTTCAAGCCAAACGTTTGGCTCATTTCTGCTGCAGCTTAAACATTCGGCTGATTTTGGTCTGGAGCATTTCTGCATCAAAACGCTGCCAGAGGAGCTTTGAGAGAGGCGTACTCAACATTTTGGGGGAGGGAAAAGGGACAAAAGAGGAGGGAGGGTGGAGAGGGGCGAATGCTTGAGGTGGCGGCTGAGAAACCAGAAGTTTGAACAGGAGTTGAATAAGATCGGGGGAGGTTGATGACGGGAGGGGGTGAAATTGAAATGAGAGGGTCAGATGAGGTCAGTCACTGCGGAGACAAACAGGCTGCACAAGATTTCACTTCCAGCTCTGCACTTTGGTTTATTTATCATCTGGAAAACACGAGATCACCGACTTCATTGACCCGATTTAAAAAACACATCTTTGAATAAAGATCTTAACTGAGTAGAAAAATAAACTGCACTGCAATTAAAACTAATGTCCTCTGTGATATGTAACTTTACTGTTCAGTATTTGTGATTAACCGACACCGTCAGCTCAAGTGATGGTCGACATTTGGCAGATAAGGTGAAATCCTTTAGTGCAAGAAGAGAGGCAGGGAGTAAACGTGTGATGGACTGAGGAGCTTCACCTCAGAATGAAGAGCTACGCCTTACTCTGTACTTTTTTATGAGGTGTAGAAAAGAAATAATGCCTCAGTGATTTCCCTCATCCGCTGTGAGGAGATGTCTGTGCATTGTATCTGCGTTAAAGTGTTTGTGCGATTTCCTTTTTCATGCCTCCATCAGGTAATAAAATATATCATTTAAAATCATTTAAAAATCAAAAACTAAAGCTGACCCCTGAGACGACTCAACGGCCTCCATTTTTGGCTGTGACGCCAGTTTGGGCGTTCCAGGCACTTTGTGAACTTTTTTTCTGTCATATTTTTTGGTTTATGTGCTTCTAAGTTGTCTGCATAGTTAAGTTAATTTCCCTTTTGTCTGTTCCAACGATCTGCGGTCTGCACAGGGTGTTTTATTTTGAAAATCCACTGGATTCGCCGCACTGATGCCGCGATAGCCGCGCATCCTACTGTAGAGTGTTGAAAAATAATTTGACTCCTGAGATGAATCCCTCCACATCCTCCTCATCATCATTCTCCCTTCGCCACACATTTGGAGTAGGACAGTCGGTCCAGGTAGAGCACGGCACACACCTGGCTGACCTTACAGGCTCCCTCACAGACGATGCTGCTGTTGTAGCCCGACCATGTAGTGACCGAAGTACTTGTCGAGGCTTTGGTCTGCGGCAGCATGAAGCTCAGGCCCAGCTGTCAGCAGGCTCCGTGGCTGCAGGTCAGCCAGTCCAAACGCCTCAGTCATGATATATTCAAGCCTCCAGTCGGATCTTTGTTTCTCGTTGGCTTCCGTCATGATTCAAATAGTACTTGCCAATATCCTTCAGGGGGGAGAGTAAGGCAGCAGAACGGAGAAAGAAAAAAAAGTCTTTGAGTCTTTTTGAATGCCAGAAACAGTTTTTGTGTGCTGATTGACGGCGTGATTTATTATCAAGAGAGACTCTTTAGTCTGTTTTTAATCAGGGAGATAAAAGTTAGTTCAGTGCGACATTTTTAGTTTGACCTGAATTTGTCAACGTGTTTGCTAAATCATGCAGTTCTCGTCTCTCTTCTGGGTCTACTTTCAAAACATCTTCATGGGCTCCTTCGCTCTCAAGGCGTCACCACATCGATTATCGAGCTCCACACTCGTCAGACCAAATGTCATTAAAACCTACAGAGTACGTCTTATTTAAAAAGACATCTTCACGTTAAAAGTGAGCTGGTTGCGCCGCTCGTGGCTTCTTACCTGCAGAGCGTAGTCCTTGCTGTTGTACAAGTACATCCGGAAAGCTGGGTTGTTGGAGTATGGCTCCAAAACGTGTTTGATCGGTGTGACAGCCGGAGACACAAACAGAGAATTCACTGGTTTACCTGCAGAGCGAGGAAGCCGAACACAGAGACGACATAACAGACTTTAATTAAACTGCAGTTCCTCAAACGTCCACTTGAGGCTGGCTCCAGAAGTGAGCCAGTCTCCATAAGTCCCCATGTTAAAATGTCCACCTGCGCCCGTGCAGAGGCCGATGGGCCTCAGGAGGAAATGACAGATAGAGCCGAGTGTCACCTGCATAGCAGCGACAGGTAAAGCCACGTGAGCAGGTAAGTTTTTACCTTGTTTGTCCAACAGCACCATGATGCTGTCGCGGTGGGTGTGGCCATAGAAGTGTCCCCGCGATCACATGACTGTAGTCCCTGCAGATGGCCACCAGCCTCATCGTTGTGGCTCTCTCTTATCGCAGTGGTGTTTCTGGCAAAGGGCAGGTAACCCACTGGCACATGAGCGATGATGTACCCCTGGAGCAAGAAGAAGGCCACGTCAGGTTCGATAAGTAACTAAGTCAGGCTTCAAGGAAAGATTCAGACCTTCTCAGGCTCTGAGCAGCTTTCTCCAGAGTTTGCCTCCAGCCACTCGAACTGTCCAGCAGGATCCGTCATGTTTCTTGTGACTTTATCTGGACCGTAGTAGAGGATAGTGTTGAGACTAACCACTCGGCAGGCCAGGCTTCACCAGCTGGGAGTAAAAACCACTGCAGGAACAGGACAAAACACAAAACGACGCTTACTTGATGTAACTTCAGTGATCCGCGGTGGCTGATCGCTGCCAGTTTCCATATGCAAATGGTAAAAGTCGATACTGGTGGGAGGTTTCTATTTGTTAAATACTGAATATTACGACAGAAAACACCTTCAGGGCAGCTTATGAACTAACGTCACATTGTGAGAGTGTGAGCAGAGCTTCAGGCTGTAGCCACGGTTTCCACAGCTGGGCGGCGGCTCTGTAGATGTCATTAGTCTAGTGTCGGCATCTGGTCTAAGAACGACGATGCAGCAAACAGCACATTGCATGAAATCAAGATTATGAGGACTTTATATGACTTGATCATTTCAATATTAGTTTGACATATGTTTATGTCAGTTAATATCATCCCTGGCTCATATCATGAATTAATATAATGGAAATGAAGCTTTCCTGCATGAAAAACAACATCTCAGATACATAAATACTGTTTCATTCATTAAAAATGGCACCTGACCAGCTGGATGAGTCGCCATCCTTGGACATAAACTTACCTGAGGCCAGTAGTCGTGGTTTCCAGGGCAGGATACACAGTGAGGTTGGGGAAGTGCTGTCTGATGGTCTGGGTCATGTTACTGATCACCATGGATCACTATGTCCTGTAGAGAGCTCATCGGCGGGGACATGAGGTTGGACTGTCGCTGGTAGAGAGGAGAAATAAGATCCAGCATCATGAACGCAGCTCAAAGGAAGCAGCAGACAGTCAGTACAGTCAGTACAATGCCATCGTTGTCTCAGGTTAGAATGTGTGGACATTGCACAAGAGAGAAATGACTGTAAGAGTTTGAAAATAACAGCCGGGCTGTGCAAACTCTGCCGATGTCTGCATGTTATTACAGCGACCTGAACCAGCCTGACTGTGACTTCTAGTAAGAATTACTCTAAGGTGAAGTAACTGCAGTAAGCGATGAGTTATCACGAGTGCTGTTAATGTCATCACATGATATGATGCAGAGTCAACACCACCGGAGCTGCAAACACAGCCTGCAGGAATAACATGAACTTCTCTGTGCATGGACTTCCCTCCTCAGTGAAAAGGCAGACTCATGCTACAAAGCCAACAACAATAGAGAATAACTTAAAGACTCCCTGAGGCAGAGGATTAAGTGTCAAGGCGTTCTTGAGCGCAATTTAATAACCATATGAATTCTGGCTTAGCTGATTAGCTGCTGATTAATGCTGCTGCTGTGACTGACGCTTACAACCACGCTCACAGTTTTTTCCATGTCGTTATCAGAGCGCGGTGAACGCTGGGTTTAACTTCCCTCAGAGAACACAGAGCGGTGTGTCTGAGCTGCTTTCACGGCGAGTCGCTACTCATGCTCATCTTTCAAAGCCTGATGCAGCGCTTCAGCGCTCGGATGAGTCTTTAGGAATTCATCTTCGTCTCCATCTCTAATCATGGTTAACAGCTTAGTGCTCAAATATGCAGAGAAACTGAGGGAATAAAAGTTCTTGGCGGCGTCAGACAATATAAAATGCACGGATATTTCTGATTCTGGATTCATAGATCTCACACGCTTTCACGCAGACCATGTGGCACAACAAGCGTCGCCTACTGTTCATGGCAAGAGCAGCTGATGGAAAACGCGTTCACGGCACCCTTCAGCGCTCAAACTATATAATATTTGACGCAACAAGCTACAACTTGCATCCACAATTGAGGACAGTTGTCCAAAAAAAAGCTGTTTTCAGCACCTGACGAGACGTTTCTGCTCAGAATAAACCACGATACTGAATTTTGAGCACAGACAAGGTTCAGTTAAGTTATTACAAAGCCTCCTGTGAATGTAGGGAACTATCCGCCTCATACTTCCCTGTTCTTAGTGTGACTAACACTCTCACGAGGAAGCTGGGATTTCACACATCCTCATTTCTCGAGTCTGAAGCCACACAGCGGTTCAGGCAGGCGGACAAACACACACACACAGACGTACACGCGCGCCGAGGGAAGAGGACATGAAAGCCACAGATAGTTTCTATGAGCTGCTGACTGTTCAGTCACGCCGCTCAGTTCCAGTTTTTCATCGAGGCAGCAGGGACTGACCTTCGAGGGCAAATTCTCAAGGGAGAAAAGAGCCGTGAGATCACAAACTCAGTGTACCGACCCGGTCCACACGATGAAGTCCTCTGGCGTGTGAGCGGCGCCATGTGAGAGAACGCCGACTGGATGAGGCGGTTAGGGAGAGTCGCACAGGAAGTCCCCGAACAGGCCGGCGTGCGTGGGCGGGGACTCTTTGGAGGAGTAACACACCTTGGTGGGGTCTTCAGCCAGGTGGTAGGTGGGGTCCAGGTGGAGGTCAGTGATGTGCCAGAACCTGCCTGGAGACAGGTAAGTACAGTACGAGGCGTGTTGACGGTTTGGTGTGATTCAAAGTGTGTGTGAGGGTGTGAGGAACACTTCCTGCCCAAACTCTGCAGTTATTTAGTTCACAGCAAAATGTAAGACTTATTATGAATCCACAGTGTCTGTGGCAGCATGTCATTCAGCAAACAGCAACATATTAAAGAAAACATCCACTGAATGTGGAAACTTCTTTATGAAGTGAAGCCTGCACATGAACACGCTGTGCATGTTAAGCCTGTGCAGCTCTGTGCATACTGACACAGTGCAGCGTTTAAAGCCTGCGTGCACAACCGAGTTTCCACTCACCTGTAGCGGCCACGTCGCTGCCTCCGGTCGGTGCAAGCCGCAGCCGGAGCCGCGCCGCACAGCAGCGGCAGCAGCAAGGAGCGGCAGGCGGACCAAACACGGAGGATGTCCCGCGTCCATCGTGTTAAAAAGCACGGTGTCACATTCAAACACACAGAGAGTGAAGCAGTGTCACATTCAAACACACAGAGAGGGAAGCAGCACGCAGCACGACATAAACAGGAAGTGCAGCGGGCAGCTGGTCACGTGGCGCAGAGGGAGGAGGATGTTGTGAAAGTGAAAATTTGAACTGTGCCAAATGTCAACACGTTAATCTGACAGCAACACACCATGAGCTCATGAAATATGATGCAGAACTGTGGAAATTATCCAAAACCAGCTCCGATCTGATGAACTACAACACAAACTATCTGGAATATTTCTCTACTTTTATGTTTGATGCTGCATCTCTTTTCATTTTAAAACATATTTATATATTTATGTCTTTTAGTGCTTCAGTAGTAGATCTTTAAACTTCCTTCCAGAGGCCGGACACACACACACACAGTCACACACACATCTTGGGTTACCTCAGTTTGTTACACCAGCAATACGTTTGCTTCCTCTTTCTCTTTACATCCACAAGCCTGAATGTGTGTGTGAGTGTGTGTGTGTGAGTGTGTGTGTGTGTGTGAGTGTGTGTGTGTGTGTGTGTGTGTGAGTGTGTGTGTGAGGCCCATTGTTCTCTGTAGGCTATCAAACAGCAGAGGTGGCAGCGGTGTTAAAATCCTTCACTCTTCTCTGTGTGACGCTGACAGTGTCGAGGCCAAGCGGGGGGGACGTGGCCTCCCTGTTTGAACCTTGATCACACCGACTCGTCCTCTGATGACGAGAAACACGATTAAAACAGCAACTAACAACCGTTCTTTGTTAGCGATGAATCTGTCGATGAGTTGTTTGGAGCACGAAATGGTGAAAGTTGCTCGAGCTGACGTCCACAACCCGAAGATGTTCAGCTTAGTGTCAGAAACAATCCCTCTCACTAAAGCAAACTGCTGCCAACTGTAGCTGCTGTTAGATACTGCTAGCTCAGTTTGTGAGTTGGACTGTGAGCTCAGGGCACCAGGGGAGTGTCAGTGTTTGCACCACAGGCCTTTTACCGGACCACCGGTACCACCGGTACCACCGCCGGACAAGAGCAAATCTGGGACTGACTTTTAGTGGTTGGTGAAACAAAAGGCTGAAAGACAGACGCCGAGCTGGGCTGACTGCTGCTGGACTAGTCAGTAATATTAGCTGCAAAAATACAGATTTCTATGCAATGTTGCAAAATTAAAATGGTGAAATAATAAGTAACCTAGTAGAAATAGATATTTACCCTCGCCCCTCTTGGAAGCACACAGGGTCAGAGGTCATCATCACATCAGGATTCAAGGGGTTTAAACTCAAGTATTTAGTCGTGTTCATTCTGTGATGAACCATGTTGAATAAAGGAACTATTCAAACAATATTAGAATGTTTATCAGAGAAGAGACAGACATTTACTTTGTGTTTTTTAAATGTTTATTTCATGTTTCACACAGGACTGCAAAGACGATCCATCCATCACGACTGAAATGTTTTCATATAAAAACAAAACAAAAACAAAAAAAAATTTCTTACAAAACATGTGCAGCCTGCAGGCCGGGAACACGTAGAGGAGGATGAAGTGCAAAGAGAAGCATACAGTCAATAATTAATTAGAAAATCAACACTTCTTGGGCTGGTTTGGGACGCTTTCAGCCGGAGCACTCATGCCTTCTCATAGCTACGCACCGCATGGACGTCTTCAAAGGTCAAATTCTGCAGGGGAGAGGAGACAGTTACCATGACAGGACATGAATGAGCCTTCGACTGGTTGGTAATTTACTCTGCTGAATGCTACTCTGTTTTCAGCAGCTGCCTCCAGTCTGTTCCGTGACTTCATCTGTGTTTTTAATGTCCTTTATCTTTTTGAATGGAGCTCAAATGGATGAACTACAGACAGTTTACACACAAGAAGTTGCATATTTTTCCTCTCAATGTGACAAAATCACCAATTTTCATGTTTTGAGATATTTCTTGCACATACAAAGGAGTGGTGAGTCTGAATGGGAAAGCTCGTAGGCAAAAGAGGTTGAGTTTCCTTCACTTCTCTGTTATTAAATGTAATTCATTGAATTCGTGTAGATTGCTAAAGTCAAGCAGGACCAGAATAAGAAGAACGTGTCATGCAGGTCTGTTCGTCTTACCATGACCATCTTGCCGTCCTTGATTTCTCTGACAAACTTGGTCTCTTTGCCGTCCCACTTCTGGACGTGGACCAACTTGTCCCCCTCCAGAGTCACCGTGGACTGAAAGACAAAAGACGAGAACGCTTTGAAACGACTGAGGCGGAAAATGAGCGCATTAAGATGCGGCCAAATGTCTATTTCCGGAGGTCTTGAGGTGTCGATTCCTGACCCACAATTAGGAACAAAGGAGCATCAAAACTGAATGCATTTGGAAAACTCGACATTTTTCTTGGACAATAGAGGAAAACATGAAATCTTGAATTATATAAACATTTTTAGTGAGTTTTATGGCTAAAATTAGAAGTTAGACTCTGTTTGGACTCTCTCTCCTGGTGTTTCTGGACTGGGCACTGATAAAGTTAATGGTTCAGTAGGTGTGAATTTTGCATGTAAACACAACGTTTTATCCAAAAATGTAGACGAGATTTCTTTTTTAGTTTTTGGCGTCAACTTACTTTGCAGTTCCTGTCGTCAGCGGTGGTTTCGTCGAACTCCTCTCCCAGCTTGAAGGAGATCTCTGTGTTCTTGAAGGTGCTCTGGGTGCGAACCACCACCTTGTCACCCTCCTGGCTGATGATGACAGTCGGCTTGGTCACATTACCAACCTGCCGGGTGGCAAAGCCCACGCCTGGCCATGGGACAGAGGTGAAATCATGGCTGTTAGCAGCTTGTAGTTGTCCCCCCACCTTGTTTCAATGCAAAGAAAGAGCACGCTGAGTCAGGTGTCATACTTACCGAGCGCTTTCATGTAGTCATCAAAGTTCTCACTGTCAACAGCTTCCAAGTGGCCACAGAAGGCGTCGACCATGGTGAAGGTTTTCAGAGAGGCAAAGTAATCTCCAAAGCACGAGTGAGCAAGCTGCGGCTTTTGCAAGTTCGCCCCCCTCGTGTTATCACTCTGCTCCTTATTATTATGCATGTAGGTGGGTGGCGCCACGCATCCCCATTGGCTCAGGAGATTTTCTCTTAGCTGTTATTGGATATTTGAATTGGGTCATGGTCTTATGGACCCTAAAAAAAAAGAAAAAGGTATAATTAGCCCCATTTGTGTGCCTAATGATGTAATTACTCTTATTCATGTGTGTCAGTTGGTTTTGGTGAAGTAAAGTGTGGTGTCGTATCTCCGCCTTAATGAAATCAGTATTAAGGATTAAAAGAAAGACCAAAAACTTCAGTTCATCTGCACCTTCAGCTAAATAAAAATGTTAACAGAGCCTCAAAGGGAAACATTCAACAGGAAAGTTTCCTGAAAAGAGTATCCGCGATAAACTGTGTGAAAATGGGCCGTTTCCTCAATCAGTTAGCGAGGCTTTAGCGGCTAATCCACATTTATGTTTTAATTAATTTCCTCATCTTGATCTCCCGTCGGTCCCGTGTCAGAGAAAGGCCTTCCTGTGTCTGGAATGTGTCCTATAGGGTGGCGTCAGTGAAGCAGAATCAGTTTGTTTGACAGCCCTTTGTCCTGAACTGCATTAACAGCCACCCCCCAAATGCAATTTCTTCATGCTCAACACACACACTAATTACTGTCTACAAACGTTTGTGTCTGTGTGTGTGTGTGTGTGTGTGTGTGCGTAGGTTAAGCTTCCCTACACAAAAAAGATGTTAGTGTCATATCTGCTTTAAGATTTGCACCAGAGGAAGTTTGTTTTTCTTCTGACTGATCCTGTCACTGAGTCCTGGCTGAGGCCTCTCTGCACTGCGGCTGAACAACACACATGTGAACATCACATCATGGACACTAAAAGTGACGAACACAGCTGGGACACGCTTTGCTGTTGCCATAGTTGTGACTCAGGAAGTCGGCTATCTGTAAGAGGAGTTGGAAAATAAGCTGAAGCGTAAGTTTGTCCGAGCTGGTGTTCGTCTCTTTTTACAGTTTCTGTGCTTCTTGCAGCATTTCTGCATTTAGACGCATTGTCTCACTTTTTTTAAATGCACACCCTTAAAAATAAATGTTCAATTAGAACCTTAAGTGGTCTTCATGGTGATGCCATGGGGGAAAGTTTGTCAAGTTTCACTAGTAATTCACTCAGTCCTGCATCCTTGTCCAGTACGGCGTGCTTTGTTGTATTTTGTGTCTATAAATGAGACTCTGAGACTTCCAGGACATGAGCTCAGTCTGCTGAAGAGGGTGTCCGCATACTTTTGGCTATGCGGTGCACTGCAAGCGGACAGCAGTGATGGATCTCCTTCATGTTGTGAAGGATCTCTGGTGCCACTCTCTGGTTGCACACGTGCAGCAACACTTGATTGGTTTGTGAGGACACTCTGCTTGTTTCATGATTGATGGACTATTCTGTGCCTCGACGGCTTGGAACTTTACAATCATTATTTGCTTGTAAATATTACTGATAGTGAGGGCAAATAGTTTAAAAATTTAGATTTAATGAGCCAAAAGTTGTTTATCACATCTTAATTACAAACTTGTTTTAACTTATTATGCAACTACTGTTTAATTTCATTTAATTTGGATTCATTACATAATTAACATAACAGTAAATAACAATTTATTACACTGATATGATGGTAAAATAACAAAAAAATGTTGATTTAATATTTGAGGTTGGTGTTTTTATTCCATATTTTATCGTATCATTACAAGATTATTACCATGAAAATGTTGTCTTGCCATATAATTAACATGAAATAACACATGAATATAAATTAAGGGCTGTTTTAATATGATTAACTGCACAATGACCACAAACTGCCATTTAAAATCCTTTATTCTGTATAAATTCCCTTAAAATGCCATAAAAAATATAGGTTTCACCATGAAATATAACAATGTATGAAGATAAAGATATCTGCTGTGCCTGAACTGAAACAAATCTTCACCTCATGGTGTTGAAGCTCGACTTAAGATTCAGAAATGTTACAAAAATGACAGATAAACTGTCTGTAGGCACGTCATCCAAATAAAGCGTCACCCAGATTAACTCCTCAGCTCATAAAACACCTTAACATGTTATGAAAGCTCTTTTTAGGCTTCAGTCGACTGAATATTGCTGTTAAAATAACTGCATAACAAAATATGTATATAAAATTACAGCAAAAACTAATGCATATCATACTATAACTACTATGCCTGCTGATAGATACAACACCAGCATATTAAAGATTAAAGTTCATCAAGAAAAACAACCTGCTTCATCCCCTACGGATCATCTGATACAAAAACACAGCCAAACATGACTCAGCATCAGTTACCAGTGTGATGACACGAGCTGTAACTATACTGCGCTCTCTTATTTGTTGGGTTTGTCGATGGTGGCGTAGAGAACGTGACTATCAGCAGAGGCTGCAGCAGAAGAAGAGGAAGCTTTCAGGGTGGTGTAGGTCACTGCATCATCATCTTGACCCCGAACCTGTGAAAACAGCACGACACATCAATGACAGGACATGAAATGCTGCAGAACAATGTGAGTAAATGTAGCACACCAATCAGGCAGCTTACCCGGGCGTCACTGTTGGGATTCTTGGTGAAGTTGACGGAGGCGTAGGAAAGACCACCTTCAGGATCAGCCTGCACAGAGAAGACAACAACATGGCTGCTCGGTAAGATGTGGATTCATACTCATGTAGAAAGGAAGGTAACTCAAGAGGAGAGGCCGAATCCAGATGCTACAGGAAGCAGAGTGTGTGCAGTCCAAAGATAACACACAATAAAAGACTGACAGGGTGGTGAGGCAGGCAAGGGTCGAAAAGTCCAACTGAAAGTCTCGAAGAGCAAAGACTGAAAGTGAGGGCAGAACAAGACACAGGCAAAACTACTCAGGGTGGAACAGAACTGGAAACCTCGGCAGGAAGTAAAGTTACAAACACGAGGAGAGGGGAGAACTTCAAAATAAAACAGGAAGCACAAAATAAAAAATGTTCGTTTGTAAAAATGCAGGATTCAGGTACAGACAATGTGATGGGAGGTCAAAACCTCTTTACTTCACGTCATCCTCGGCCACACAATCAAAATTTATCAGGAAAACTTTTTAAACTCACATCGTCATTCGTCCGTGTGTTCTTCCCTGATGACAAAAAGAGAGTCGATTTTAGCTTCCAAAGAGAAAATCCAGTTTCATTGAAGCTCCTTGATTATAAAAGTTTCACCTGCGCTCTCACCTGTAGCTCTCTTCCATCTGATGACTTTCACCGCAGTGATTACAAGTGCCACTAACAGCACAGGCACAAGGACGAACAGCCACACCAAACCTGCAAAGACGGTGGAAATATAATATCAGAAATCTCTGAGCTAAAAGAGAAATCATCAGATCAAACAATCCGGGCTACCGTAGAAACGTGGTGATTCAAAATGGCAGTGACTCACAGTCAGTGGTAAGAAAAGTGTGAGCACGTTCATGCATGTGTGTGAAAGGAGTTAGATAATAATACATAATAATACAGTGGCTGGATGAATCCTTTAAATGCATGAAAACACACGTTATAATGAAGCATGAATGATTATAGATGCATCAAATGTACGATAACTTATGACACTGTAGGAGTGGAGTCATGAAGCATTATGAATGTATTATGATTCACTATGAATGCTGTGATAACACATTATACATGTGGTCTTCATAGGAAGTGTTACCTAACACAGAGAGAGACAGATTGGAGAAACAGATCTATAAAATGTGATGAGTCACTACCTGAATCATCATTGTTTGGAGACGCTGTCGTGGTGGTTCCTCCTTCTATGCTGCGTTGAGTTGTTGTTGTCGTGTTGTCACCTGAACAGATGAAAACAACTCAACAAAGTGTTCAGTACAAACTTGTGTTGTGATGTAATATTCAAACTTCACATCCATAAAACAAACAAATATTTCAGGTAATTATTCACGTCAGTCTGAAGTGACTTTAAACAGCTCAACATATTCTCACCTGGTTTCTCACCTGAGGGCTGAAGTCTGAAGGGAAACAGCTGCTGCACTTTGTTCTCATCAGTCACTTCACACTTCAATAAGTCAGAGTTTGATTTATAAATGTAATGAGAAGACTGAAGGCGAACAGAGGCAGAGCAGCCAGACTGTGATGTCTGCAGGTCTGTGTTATCTTTATCCACATTGTTACCAGCATACAGCCACTTCACTGTGTGTAGACACCATCGATCATATGGTGACACAGAACAGTTTAACGTCACCTGATCACTGCTCCTGTGTTCAGTCACTGGTGAAGATGGAGATATTGTGAGAGAAAGACAACAAGAGTCAAACTCACTTCATCACTATGATCATAATTATTGTGATGTTTCACAGTTTGAGCAGAAAACATGATGATGGAAATACTCACTGGTGACAACAGACAGATGAACATGAGAGTCTGGTTCTTGTCTTTGTCCTGATTTCCATTGTTGACAGGTGTAACGTCCAGCATCTTCATGTGTGACCTTCTTTATAACCAGAGAACATTTCTGTGTAACACTCAGTCTGTCTGATTTAGATTTGGCATATTCACCAATCTGTCCAAGTGTAATCAGCTCTACTGCTGCTCTCTGTCTTAAATAACTGAAGGTCCATGTTGTACTGTCACAGTTTTGCTGATCGTCTGTCACATTTTCACAAGGCAAAGTGACTTCCTGTCCAGCTCTGACAGTGAAGGAGGAGGGAAGTCCTTCAGCTGCTGCTGTTAAGAAGACGAGAGAAAATGATGAGAATAAAGTAAAATGAGAAAATGTCTGTCAGACAGTCACTGACTCTCTCTCTCTCTCTCTCACACACACACACACACACACACATTATAGTGTATATTCCTGGATATTCTCAGCTTTTCATGCAGACTGTGGAGGTTTGTCCGATCCGAGCTTCTGATTGGGTGCCGCAGCGTGACGTCAGGCCCGTGCAGCCTTCGGTTGTCCCTCCAGCTGATCAGTGAGAAAAATCCTTAAATCCTTTAAAATCCTCCTTACTGCACGCGGACACATCACACCTGTGCTGATACGAAGTGACAAACTTTGTACATTGTAATGACGTTAAACTGACGTCACGCTGAGGCACCCAATCAGACGCTCGGATCGGACAAACAGTGAGAAACTGATCACGTGATAACGAGACAGGTGCATAAAAGCTGTCTGGCATGGCAGCACTACACTTCCATATTGACTAAACTCAGCACGTTAGAAACAACAGCAGATTTTGTTGTCTGAGTTCAATTAAAACTGAGCTCATAAAATATCTTTAATAATATTGATCAAGTTCTTTTTAATATTGTGATATCTGTATTCTTACCTGGAAACTGAAGCACCGCCTATAAGAAACAAAGAAATGGGAATCCATTTGAAGTCGACCATGGTGACTCTCTGTCTCTCTTCTTCTTCTGTCTCTTCACTGTCTAAAGTCGTGCTTTAGTACAGAGCTGCTGCGTCTACTTCCTGTGGTTACCGTGATGTCACTTCCTCATAGTGACTTTATATTTTTGTCTTTATGTGAAGTCCACACTGTGCACAGTCCCACGGTGTGTATGTGTCAATGACGTGTTTCTTAAGAAGTAGAAGGGGAAGTTGGAGGTGTGAAAAACTTAGTTCAGATAAATGTTGTCATGACTGCAGCTTGTTTTCTTTGGATGGTGTTTATTAGAAAACAGACAGGATTCATGGTGATGTTTGACAGACTCATGAACAGACAGCTGAAGAGTCAAACTCCTCGTCCACCACACTTTGACTCTTGGTCCAAGGTCATATTTTACTGCTCTGAGATTTGTTGGTTCCTCATTTAATCTTTGCAGCCATTTTTCTCAGAGACCTGAAGGAGAAGTGTTTTGGTGAGAATGTGGGTCAGTGTTGTGCTGAAGGGTTGTGGTCGAGGTCAGGTTGGTTGGAAGGATCAGAGATAAGATGGCAGTGGCAAAGTCTAAGAAGCGGGCTGCAAACTCTCACGCAATGACCGTGACACCAAATGAACTCTTCTCACGCGCTCTCAGGCCACACGTCCATCAACCTACACATTCATATTTCACCTTCCTCTGCTGCACCGTGCTGCTTGTCCGTCTTTGCCGTCCTGTCTGCAGCATCATTCGTCATCAATATTTGACTGCCGCCTCTGTCCGCTGCCTGCCTTCAGCTGCCTCTGTCGGCCTCGGTCCTGCCCGCGGCCCTTCAGGGCCCCGCACTCTCCTCTGGCTTCTGCCCTCATGCTCTCTCTCCTCTCTCTGTCCTGCTTCCTGTGTACTGTTTTTAAGCCTGGTGCTGATCCTGCTCACCTGACGCTTGTTTTAGGATTTTCCAATCAGTCTGTGGTTAGTTTGGGGGTCGATGGGAGAGCACACTACTGCATGCAAAACAACTCTAAAAACACAGCAAGGTTTAGAGCGTGCTGCTGCCAGTACTGTCAGGTCAGAGCATCAAGCCTCCACAATATGTACTATATGAACTGCTCAGCTAGACAGTGGTGGTTGAGTTTGTTTTCAGCTCTCACTTTCAGCTTGACACTGTTAGTACATGAAGGAATCACAAAGCTCAGTGTAGAATGAAGCTAAACATTTCTTTATTTGCAGATTATGTTGTTATCAGATATAAAAAGAGAAGACTGTTACTGACTCCTTTCAGACTTCAGACACGTTCAAGCCAAGCACATAAACAACAATGTTAACTGAAAGTGATTTAAAATGAGTTCTTCTGTACACAGAGACGTGAAACTGAGCTCAAGAGGCCGGAGCTTCGAAAACAACCAGTAAATCTTCAGATCAGGTCTGAATTCTTCAACTGGAAACAATTTAAGGACGTTAACAAAGAGTGAAATGATGTTTCCTGTTAGATGAAGTCAAACAGCTGCTGTGTTCTGAACTGGCTGCAGAAAATAAAGATGTTTACAAATGATGAAGGAAAAAATAGATTTGATAAAACAAAAACAATCATCCAAAACTAAAGATGATCTTATAAGACTTTTGTTATCTGAAGGCTTCAACTACTCGTGTGAATGTGACGTCATCAAACTGAGTCTTTTCTCTGATGAGTCGACGTCGATCTGGAAGCGGTCGATCAGTTTTCATATGTCACCACACCATCATCTTCATCTTCATCATTAATCACCTGTGAAGCACAAACAAACAAACGCTCGCTGTCACACACTTTAACTGACAACTTCACATCACTGACCCACATTTAACACCTGAACGCACCATCAGTTACTGTCTGAACTGACCTTTACCTGACTGTCTGCTGCACCTGAACGCACCATCAGTTACCATCTGATCTGACCTTTACCTGACTGTCTGCTGCACCTGAACGCACCATCAGTTACTGCCTGATCTGACCTTTACCTGACTGCCTGCTGCACCTGAACGCACCATCAGTTACTGTCTGATCTGACCTTTACCTGACTGTCTGCTGCACCTGAACGCACCATCAGTAACTGTCTGATCTGATCTTTACCTGACTGTCTGCTGCACCTGAACGCACCATCAGTTACTGCCTGATCTGACCTTTACCTGACTGTCTGCTGCACCTGAACGCACCATCAGTTACAGTCTGATCTGACCTTTACCTGACTGTCTGCTGCACCTGAACGCACCATCAGTTACAGTCTGATCTGACCTTTACCTGACTGTCTGCTGCTCCTGAACGCATCACTCTTCGTCTTCTTGCTGAGTATGAAACCTGCACAAACACACACAGACAAACACGACGAGGAAATGTCGTTAATTAACGTACCTGGAAAACGTCGACATCCTCCTGAACTGATCAGGATGATACAGTTTGAATTTCACACATGGGGTCACTTCAGTTTTAGTTTTGAACTCACCGTGTTGCCTTCAGGTGGTCTCTGGTTCCCTGGAAAATAAAGCACAGAGTAACATTTCAGCTCTAAACTTACAGTTTGTGTTCATCAGTCTGAACAAGTGTTGCTCTGAATTTTCTGACCTCGAGCTCTGAAGAGAAGAACAGTGATCACAGTAATTAGGAGGAGTTCAGCCACACGCAGAAGCCAACATGATGTAGTCCAGAACAGAACAATCTGCACGAGCTGTGGGTCAGAAAAACAATGTCAGTCAAGAAAGTTATTATCAAAGATCAGAAGCACAAAACGTGTGTTTAGCACAAGAGGCTGTGAAAGTCCCAAAAACTGCAGTTCCTCAAACGTCCACTTGAGACCGGCTTCAAAGTGAGTCACTCTCCATAAGGCCCCATGTTAAAACATCCAAGATCAGCACCGCGAACATGCAACCACATCTTTAACTACATCTACAGTATTTATGTATGTGTATGAATTACATTCAGACTCTGACATTTGTTTCATGTTGAATAAACATGAAGAAGCTGCTTTGTTTCTCACCTTCTTGTGTTGCTGCTGTTGTTGTTGTTGTTGTTGTTGTTGTTGTTGTTGTTGTTGTTTTTGCATCACCTGACAAATAAAAAATAAACAAACAAAAGAACTGTTGAATGAGGAAATCACCTAATTTATATAAATGAGAAAGAATGATGTCATCTTCTGACTTCAAATATGAAACAAATAATCAAATATAGTTTGTTCATCAGTCTGAAGTGACTTTAAACAGCTCAACATATTCTCACCTGGTTTCTCACCTGAGGGCTGAAGTCTGAAGGGAAACTGCTTCACTTTTCCAGTGTAAAAATCAGTCACTTCACAGTTAAATGACTTGTACTTCTTTGACTCCTTCTTCTTATAGGTAAAATGATCTGAGCACCTAGGCTGTGAGGTCTCCTTGTCTTTGTCTTTACCCTCAGACAGCCACTCCACTCTGTATTTACATTCATCAAATACCGACACAGAGCAGGACAACGTCACCTCATCATTGTTCTCGCGTTCAGTCACTGGTGAAGAGAGTAAAATTCACTTCATCACTATGATCATAATTATTGTTTGAGCTGAAACATGATGATGGAAATACTCACTGGTAACAGTCAACAGATGAACCCAACTGTCTCCATATGCTGAGTCAAACTGTCTGCAGATGTACAAACCAACATCTTCATGTGTGACCTTCTTTATAACCAGAGAACAGTTCTGTGTGACACTCAGTCTGTCTGATTTAGATTTGGCTCTTTCACCAATCTGTCCATCTTTAATCAGCTCTAATGTTTCACTGCTTCTTGGAGCATTGAAGAGCCACTGAGTATGTTCACATTTGTCCTGATCACCAATCACATTTTTACAAGGCAAAGTGACTTCATCTCCAACTCTGACAGTAACACGGGGAACAGACTGTCCAGTCACTGCTGCTGAAAAGATGAGAAAAGAAGAAATCTGAATCTGACCTTTACGTGAAGATTTAGTCTGAGGGTCATTTTAGTTTGTTCTCTAACATTTCGGCTCTGGTATATTTGGTGTATGTTATAACATGGTAGAAATGGTATACGTTCTAAATGCATCTTACCTGTAAAGTGAAGCAGCAGAATCAGAAATGAAGACATTTGAATCCAGAATTCAACCATCGTGCTTCAGTCCGTCTTCTGTCTCTTCTCGGCTGTTAACTGTCACAGTCCGGAAGGTGCTGGGAGGTAAATGATGAGAACATGAATGTACTTCCTGTGCTGAGGCCAATGTGTCACTTCCTCATAGTGACTGTCGACTGAAGTAGAAGGGGAGGTTGTCATGACTGCAGCTTGTTTTCTTTGGATGGTGTTTATTAGAAAACAGACAGGATTCATGGTGATGTTTGACAGACTCATGAACAGACAGCTGAAGAGTCAAACTCCTCGTCCACCACACTTTGACTCTTGATGTCCACGGTTGCAACATGTTGATGCTGCAGCAGCCTCTTCCGTCTCTGCAGTCCTTTTCCAGAGAACTGAACAGGAAGTGTTTTTTTTTAGAATGAGGTAAACAAGAGCAGCAGAGCTCTGACCGTTTTAACGCCCTCGAATGATGAGCAGACAAACATCAAAAACACACCCAACGATGGGCAAAGATGTGGAGCGAGGGTGGAGCTGAACGAAGCCCTGGTTGTGACGACACCCAGCTGTCAATCAAACCTGCTACGCTCTTAATTCTGCATCTTGAAGTTGAAGCTTCATCTTTTTTTGTCCCAGGCTTGTAAACATGTTTACTTCTGCTCTGACGTTTTAACATGGGGACTCTTGACTGCAGCCAGCTTCAAGTGGACGTTTGAGGAACTGCAGTTTTTGGCACTTCCTCTTGGCTTCACTTCACAGTGATGGAGGTTGCCGCTCCACCACAAGCTGTGTGACTCAGTCAGACTCTCTTGGTGTGCGGCAGTCTGCAGACAAAGCACAGGAGACACAATCAGAGCTGCAGGATAGGGAGCAGAATGTGGAACAGGATCAAGCAGTGTCTCAATAACAACCGTCGAATCAAAGCGTCAGGCCTCAGTTATGAGAAACGTTACTCTGTACATCAAATTAAAGTCGGTTTGGTTAACGGGAGGAGTGACATTTCCCCTCCGACACTCTTTAACATCGAGCTGACAGCTGTCAGCCTCATGAGCCCGCAGTCCTCCAAAGACTGCTTTGACACTCGCTTCCCTCTCATGAGTTCACATTTGAGAAAACACCTGCACAGGTGTGTGTCGATGCGAACGTGCTGAGCACACACACGGCCAATGTTTCAGTTTGTGTCACCACCTCAGACACAAATCGGGTGGAGACAAATGCACGACTCTAGAGCTGATGAAGACGTAACAAAAGGCTATTTATTTGTCCAAAAAACAATCAAACAAAAGACGCTCTCAAGGAGGACGAGAAGTGCAAACAAAAGGCTCGTGAAGGAAAATCAAAAAATGAACACAGACTTCAATAAACATGAAGAAACCAAACAACACTCTGCTACAAACTGAACAGGACCAACTGGCAAAGACAAAGAGAGACGAGGACTATTTTATACATGAAAAGCCAGGTGGAACCAATCAGAGGCGGGGGCAAACAGTGACAAAGGCGGGAAAATCACAACAAAGGGTAGGAAGTCAGGGTCTGAAATGGGAGGGAAAAGGTGAGTACAAGGTAAAACAGGAAGTGCTTAAGGCAAAGTGTTCATGACATACAGGACTAAACAGGAAACACTGAACGTGAACATGTGTCGTGCTTTTGGGGGACGAGCCACGCCCGTGAAGGCTGCTCTCCATGGTGCTGGAAGCTTGAGCGCCTTCAGCACCACGGAGAGCAGCCTTCATGTCACCGTCGGTTCACTGTGATTGGCTGCCTTGTCCAGCGGCATCACCTTCCCTACGTTAGCAGTTAGCAGTTAGCAGTTGACAGCCTTGTGAATATGAAGTCAAACATATTGTTTCTGCCCCCTAGTGGCTCGCAACCATACAGGTACATTTTAAAGGCAAGTTGATATAAGAAATGATGATATATTATCTAGGATACAATATTCATTTCATTTTGTTTTACGACAGCATCTGGCCCTGATAGTGATAAGAAAGCCATGACACAGTTAGTACATTAAGAAATCACAAAAACACAGAGCAGAACTGAATGTTCAACATTTCTTTATTTGCAGATTATATAATCATCATAGAAAATAAAGACAAAACTCTGAGTGAATCCATCGAGACTCAAAGCTCATTCAAGCCAAACACACACTGGACTCTTAACAAACATGCTGACAACAACAGAAAAGCTAACAGGTGAATTTAAATGAGTTCACCTTGAATGAAGACGTGCGCTCAAGCTGTAGCTTCAAAACTGATCAGCTCATCTTAAAGTCAGGACTAAATTATTTGACCAGAAGCAAATTTAAGGAAGTTAAACGAGAGTTAAAAGCTCTTTCCAGTTCAAACAGTTCAAATCCAGCTGCTGAGCTCTGAACTGACTGCAGATGAGAAAAGTTTTTACAACAGATGCAGAAAAAGACAAAAACTAAAATAAGAAGTCTCTCAAAATGATCTGAGGATGTTTTTGTGATTTCAGATCTTCGTCATGTAAAACATGCTGAGCTGATGTAGAAGCTGTTGATGGGTGGAGTCTGATGGAGGCAGGAGTGTTGGTCCAACTCAAAGAGAAGATGTGACGTCCTCATAGTTCACTGCACCGTCATCTTCATCATCATCCACCTGTGAAAGACAACAGGACACAAACAATCAACAGGAATCAATCAATCAGTGATCTGACCGTTTCTTTGTTTTGTTTCTTTACTGTAAAACTCACCACGTTTTCATCCATCTGTGTTTTTCTCCCTGAAAAGACGAGAGAAAGATTCAACTTTAGTTTCCAGTGAAAAATCCAGATTCATCAAACTTCTTGTTTCTGAGTTTCATCAGTCAAAGTTCTCACCTTTAGTTCTCGTCCACATGCTGACTGCCACGACGATTACTATGAGAGCTGCTAAACCCAAAGACACGATGATGAACCTCCACCAACCTGGAAAGAGAATGACAACATAAAAATATTCAGCTGTTTGAAAGAGGAGAGTAAAAGAGAAGTGACATATGTTACATATATACATGACACACAATACAGAAGTGTGTCAGGATGGAAAGGTTCTTCTGTTTGCATCTTTGTGAACTCAGAATGACTCCAACCACACAGAGAGACAGAATACAGGAACAGATGTATAAAAATGATGAGTCACTACCTCTTAGGTTTGCTGAGTCATCATTGGTTGTAGACGCTGTCGTGATGGTTCCTCTTTTCATGCTGCGTTCAGTTGTTGCTGGTGTTGATTTGGTTTTTCTCGTGTCGTCACCTGAACAGATGAAAACAACTCAACAAAGTGTTCAGTACAAACTTGTGTTGTGATGTAATATTCAAACTTCACATCCATAAAACAAACAAATATTTCAGGTAATTATTCACGTCAGTCTGAAGTGACTTTAAACAGCTCAACATATTCTCACCTGGTTTCTCACCTGAGGGCTGAAGTCTGAAGGGAAACTGCTGCTGCACTTTGTTACCATCAGTCACTTCACACTTCAATAAGTTTGATCTATGAGTGAAATGAGAAGACTGAAAGGTGACAGAGGCAGAGCAGACAGACTGTGATGTCTGCAGGTCTTTGTCGTCTTCATCCACATTGTTACCAACATACAGCCACTTCACTGTGTGTCTACACCAATGATGCACTGACACAGAACAGTTTTAACGTCACCTGATCATTGATCCTGTGTTCAGTCACTGGTGAAGATGGAGATATTGTGAGAGAAAGTCAACAAGAGTCAAACTCACTTCATCACTATGATCATAATTATTGTGATGTTTCACAGTTTGAGCTGAAAACATGATGATGGAAATACTCACTGGTAACAACAGACAGATAAACCACAGAGTCTGGTTCTTGTCTTTGTCCTGATTTCCATTGTTGACAGTCGTAACGTCCAGCATCTTCATCTGTGACCTTCTTTATAACCAGAGAACAGTTCTGTGTAACACTCAGTCTGTCTGATTTAGATTTGGCATTTTCACCAATCTGTCCAAGTGTAATCAGCTCTACTCCTGCTCTCTGTCTTAAATGACTGAAGATCCATGTTGTACTGTCACAGTTTTGCTGATCGTCCATCACATTTTCACAAGGCAAAAAGTGACTTCCTGTCCAGGTCTGACAGTGAAGGAGGAGGGAAGTCCTTCAGCTGCTGCTGTTAAGAAGACGAAGAAAATGATGAGAAATAAAGTAAAATGAGAAAATGTCTGTTATGTTCATAGTTAGTGTGACGATTATTTCTTCATCCTTGTTTCCAGGAGTTCACTAAACTCAGCACGTTAGAAACAAACAGCAGATTTTGTTGTCTGAGTTCAATAAAACTGAGCTCATAAAATATCTTTAATAATATTGATCAAGTTCTTTTTAATATTTGTGATATCTGTATTCTTACCTGGAAACTGAAGCACCGCTATAAGAAACAAAGAAATGTGAATCCATTTGAAGTCGACCATGGTGACTCTCTGTCTCTCTTCTTCTTCTGTCTCTTCACTGTCTAAAGTCGTGCTTTAGTACAGAGCTGCTGCGTCTACTTCCTGTGGTTACTGTGATGTCACTTCCTCATAGCGACTCTTAATTTTCGCCTCTCTGAATTTCTTGTAGACGTACAAACAGCCAAAAACTCATTTTTGAAATGTAGTTTTCTCTCAGGAAAAGAATCTGTCTCTGCATTCATTGAGACAATCTGACGCTGCAACAAACAAACTATGTGAAGACTCAAGTCCACACTGTGTGACAGTCCCTCTGTGTGTATGTGTCAATGATGTGTTTCTCAAGAAGTGGAAGGGGAAGTTGTCATGACTGCAGCTTGTTTTCTTTGGATGGTGTTTATTAGAAAACAGACAGGATTCATGGTGATGTTTGACAGACTCATGAACAGACAGCTGAAGAGTCAAACTCCTCGTCCACCACACTTTGACTCTTGATGTCCACGGTGCAACATGTTGATGCTGCAGCAGCCTCTTCCGTCTCTGCAGTCCTTTTCCAGAGAACTGAACGGGAAGTGTTTTTTAAAATGCGGTAAACAAGAGCAGCAGAGCTCTGACCGGTTACACCCTGTGATGAGCACACAAACATCAAAAACACACCCAAAAATGAACAAAGAGCGAGGGTGGAGCTGAACGAAGCCTGGTTGCTCAAACAACGTGTGACGACACCCAGCTGTCAATCAAACCTGCTACGCTCTTAATTCTGCATCTCAAGAGCTGATGAAGATGATGAACATGAGCATGACTAAAACTAACACAACAGAGTGTCATGCTTTTGGAGACGAGCCACCCAACTGAAGGTGACATGAAGGCTGCTCTCCGTGGTGCTGAAGGCAAGCTTTCAGCACCACGGAGAGCAGCCTTCATGTCACCGTCGGTTCACTGTGATTGGCTGCCTTGTCCAGCGGCATCACCTCCCCTAAGTTAGCACAGTGGTTCTTAACCTTGTTGGAGGTACCGAACCCCACCAGTTTCATACGCTCATTCACCGAACCCTTCTTTAGTAAAAAATCATATTTCATATATGTCATAGGTATGTTTTTTTTACTGGTGCAAAAATGAACCGTGCATTAACATCACCTTGTTCAAATGACAAAACCAACACAGTGCATGAACTCACAACAACTTACCTCAGTGTGACTTCTGCTGTTGCCTTTGAGAGACCAGTTCAGATATGCGTGGCTTCACCTTGGCAAGTGCCAGTCTCATGTCATTTTCACAGCAAAGTCTGTTCCTTTTCTTAGTTTTTATGTTCAGCATCCTCGAAAACGATTGCTCACAAAGATATGTTGTAACAAATGGTGTAAAAAATTCCAGGGCTTTCTTAGCAATAACTGGATACTTTTCCATTTGTCGGCGGAGGCTCCACCGAACCCCTGAGACCGACTCACCGAACCCCTAGGGTTCGA
The DNA here is from genome assembly GCA_014281875.1 of Nibea albiflora. Taxonomy (NCBI): domain Eukaryota; kingdom Metazoa; phylum Chordata; class Actinopteri; family Sciaenidae; genus Nibea; species Nibea albiflora. The sequence continues at coordinate 17,282 of JABGLX010000141.1, read as the reverse complement.
TCGAACCCAGGTTAAGAACCACTGCGTTAGCAGTTAGCAGTTGACAGCCTTGTGAATATGAAGTCACACATATTGTTTCTGCCCCCTAGTGGCTCGCAACCATACAGGTACATTTTAAAGGCAAGTTGATGTATGAAATGATGATATATTATCTAGGATACAATATTCATTTCATTTTGTTTTACGACAGCATCTGGCCCTGATAGTGATAAGAAAGCCATGACACAGTTAGTACATTAAGAAATCACAAAACACAGCGCAGAACTGAATGTTCAACATTTCTTTATTCGCAGATTTTATAATCATTATAGAAAATAAAGACAAAACTCTGAGTGAATCCTTTGACTCTTGATGTCCACGGTGCAGCATGTTGATGCTGCAGCAGTCTCTTCCGTCTCTGCAGTCCTTTTCCAGAGAACTGAACGGGAAGTGTTTTTTAAAAATGCGGTTAACAACAGCAGCAGAGCTCTGACCGGTTACACCCTGTGATGAGCACACAAACATCAAAAACACACCTAAAAATGAACAAAGAGCGAGGGTGGAGCTGAACGAAGCCTGGTTGCTTAAACAGCGTGTGACGACACCCAGCTGTCAATCAAACCTGCCCTGCTCTTAATTCTGCATCTTGAAGTTGGAGCTTCATCTTTTTTGTCCCAGGCTGTAAACATGTTTACTTCTGACGTTTTAACATGGGGACTCTTCACTGCAGCCAGCTTCAAGTGGACGTTTGAGGAACTGAAGTTTTTGGCACTTCCTCTTCGGCTTCACTTCACAGTGATGGGAGACAACAGTGTGTCATGCTTTTGGGGGACGAGCCACCCAACTGACGGTGACATGAAGGCTGCTCTCCGTGGTGCTGAAAGCTTGAGCGCCTTCAGCACCACGGACAGCAGCCTTCATGTCGCCAGCTCAAAGTGAACATTGTTTCCTGATTTGTGAGTGTTCAGAAGGTCACACACTCTGTCCCACCTATCACCTTTTCTCCACATTCACAACACGCATGCGCAGCCTGTGGCCGTGAACAGGAACTGTGCAGGTAGCTCTGGACCAATCATACGTCACCAATTATATGATTATAATCTGATTTCATGTATATAGTCATTAGACAGTCTCATCATGTCTGTTCATTCATTATATTTGTTATTCTGTGTGATTAACAAAATAATTACATCATGTTGGACTTGAAGACGATGATTCAGTCAGAAATGCTTCTCCACGTACTAGCTGGATGTTTTTTTCTCGATGTGACACGTTCTGTATTTCACATGGGTTAAAAATACGTTCTTTAAACATTAATGCTGCAAGAAGTGCAAAAAAAAATTCTGTTTTTAAACTGAAATTGACTTTCTCTGTCTGCAGATACTGGGCTCCATCCACTGTTGTTACTGTGCTCAGAGATAGTTTTCAGTCCTTTCTGGACCTCTCTAATGTCCGGTATGAAGTTGACACTGACCTGAAGTATATGAACACCAGTGAAAACTGAACTTTTGTCTTTCCACAGTTTGCTCTCATTCAGCTGGTTAATTCAACTCTCAGAGTGACTCAGTCAAGACGAGCGTTGTCTTCCTCTTTGCTTTAATTACTTTACATATCAAATATAACCAGAGCAGAGATGTTCAAATGACTGCATATCAAACAATAAGAGTAACAGGTAAGAATATATATAACATTCATAAAAATAACAGTAAAGACATCTTTAACTAAAGCCAAATATTAGATGTATACATATATATAAATCTCCTCTTGGACTACATGATATTAAACCAGCCAACAGAATATGAAGCAGTAAAATGTAACACACACATTAATGCAGCAGTAACATTAATCCATAAACATGATATATAAACACTGACAGGGACTAAGTACAGTCGGCTGATAATACTTACATACTTTTACTTAAGTATGCAGGACTTTGACTTGTTGTGGAGTATTTTCACAGTGTGGTATTAGTACTTGTACTTAAGTAAAGGATCTGAATACTTCTTCCAGCACTGGTACCTACTCCACCCCCTACTGGACAAAAAGCCTCTTTACAGCAATAAACCCTGAAAATGATCATCTGATACAAAAACACAGCCAAACATGACTCAGCATCAGTTACCAGTGTGATGACACGAGCTGTAACTATACTGCGCTCTCTTATTTGTTGGGTTTGTTGACGGTGGCGTAGAGAACGTGATTATCAGCAGAGGCTGCAGCAGAAGAAGAGGAAGCTTTCAGGGTGGTGTAGGTCACTGCATCATCATCTTGACCCTGAACCTGTGAAAACAGCACGACACATAAATGACAGGACACGAAATGCTGCAGAACAATGTCAGTAAATGTAACATTACGACGTCCAGCGGCACACGAACACAACACGATGCTCAACAATGACACAGCAAACATGTTTTTCATTCACTGCCATCATCACTGTAACCAAACAGACAGCTTACCCGGCCTTCACTGTCGGAGTTCTTGGTGAAGCTGACGGAGGCGTAGGAAACATCACCTTCAGGATCAGCCTGCACAGAGAAGACAACAACATGGCCGCTCGGTAACATGTGGATTTCATTGTATTCTGTCCTGTTTTGTTCTGCTGTTGTCCGGCTGCATCATCACAATCTCCACTTCTTCTCTTGCAGAGATAAATCAGACTCACGAGTCACTGTGTGTCTCATAGAGCCACATTTTGCAGAACAAATCTAAAAACAGTGAGTGTAACTTTGCACTGGGTGTAGTGTTTGATCTCACCGTGTCCTGGCTGGTTCCTGGAGTCACTGCAGGGTTTAAGCTCCGTCCCTGAAAAAGACAAAAACAAACTAAATCTACTCGCATCTGGTCAAACATCGGCTCTATGGCGGCTGACGACACTGCCAGAGAGAAATTTGATTCCACGGCTGTGAAACTCACAATGTTTTGATCCGTCTGTGTTTTTTTCCCTGAGGAGACAGAAGAGAGTCGACTTTAGCTCCCACAATAAAAATCCAGATTGATCAGAAGTTTCACGTGTGGTTGCTCTCACCTTTAGTTCTCTTCCATCTGATGACTGCCACAACGACGATCAAGAGCGCTGCAGCAACCGCCAACGCAACGATGATCCACCACCAAGCTGGAAAGAGAAGAAACACTTCTGACTGCAGCTCTGTGTTCTCTTCAAAATGATGCAGATCAGAGGTCAGCGTCATATTTCATGTTTTATGTTACAAAGAAACGACATCATCAGGTTCACACTTCAGTCGAAGAACTGAGAAAATGATTTTCCCTTTCCCGAACTGACCAAAGAGCCAAAGAGAGAGACTGGAGAAAATAAACTTTCTTTACACGTGAAGACATTACAGAGTCTCTACAGAGCAAAAGTGCTCCTGAAAAAACGTTTGAAAGAATTACACTCTGTGTCTCGTGATGGCAGAAGCGGCAACCTCCATGACTGGGAAGTGAAGCCAGTGTGGAAGTGCCAAAAACTGCAGTTCCTCAGTTGTCCACTTGAGGCTGTCTAAAGCACGTCACAGCAAAAATAAACATGTTTACAGGCTGGTACAAAAACTCTGCCTCTGTACAGGGACCTCAGGACTTATGAGGACCATGTGTAACCCCCATATGTGACATGCGAGAGTTGAAAATTCAATTACAGTAAACAGCACAAAATAATTAGTAAGTCCAACTAATTTCAAACCTTTGTCACATTCTTCAACATTTTCTTTGTCTAAATGTTTGTTTGCTTCTGTCATTGTGTCAGGAACATTTTAAAATCTGATGTGTCGAGCATTTCACAACATTAATCCATTTACTGATGAAACAACACAAATGAGAAAACCCCAAACAACATTTGAATATCTCCACCCATAGAGACAAAGAGAGAGAGAGACTGTAGAAACAGAAATATAAAAATGATGAGTCACTACCTTTCTGATCGCTTAGGTTTGCTGAGTCATCATTGATTGCAGACGCTGTTGTGATGGTTCCTCTTTTCATGCTGCGTTCAGTTGTTGGTCTTGGTTTAGTTTTGTCTTTGTCTTTGTTTGTCTTTGGTCTTTGGTTTGTCGTGTTGTCACCTGAACAGATGAAAACAACTCAACAAAGTGTTCAGTACAAACTTGTGTTGTGATGTAATATTCAAACTTCACATCCATAAAACAAACAAATATTTCGGGTAATTATTCACGTCAGTCTGAAGTGACTTTAAACAGCTCAACATATTCTCACCTGGTTTCTCACCTGAGGGCTGAAGTCTGAAGGGAAACAGCTGCTGCACTTCGTTCTCATCAGTCACTTCACACTTCAATAAGTCAGAGTTTGATGATTGAATGTAATGAGAAGACTGAAAGGTGACAGAGGCAGAGCAGCCAGACTGTGATGTCTGCAGGTCATTGTGATTCACATTGTTACCAGCATACAGCCACTTCACTGTGTGTAGACATCCATCATCATATGTCGACACAGAACACTTTAACGTCACCCGATCACTGCTCCTGTGTTCAGTCACTGGTGAAGATGGAGATATTGTGAGAGAAAGACAACAAGAGTCAAACTCACTTCATCACTATGATCATAATTATTGTGATGTTTCACAGTTTGAGCTGAAAACATGATGATGGAAATACTCACTGTTAACAACAGACAGATGAACCACAGAGTCTGGTTCTTGTCTTTGTCCTGATTTCCATTGTTGACAGGTGTAACGTCCAGCATCTTCATCTGTGACCTTCTTTATAACCAGAGAACAGTTCTGTGTAACACTCAGTCTGTCTGAGTTAGATTTGGCATATACAACAACCTTTCCAAGTCTAATCAGCTGTACTGCTGCTCTCTGACTTAAATAACTGAAGAACCATGTTGTACTGTCACAGTTTTGCTGATCGTCTGTCACATTTTCACAAGGCAAAGTGACTTCCTGTCCAGCTCTGACAGTGAAGGAGGAGGGAAGTCCTTCAGCTGCTGCTGTTAAGAAGACGAGAGAAAATGATGAGAAATAAAGTAAAATGAGAAAATGTCTGTTATGTTCATAGTTAGTGTGACGATTATTTCTTCATCCTTGTTTCCAGGAGTTCACTAAACTCAGCACGTTAGAAACAAACAGCAGATTTTGTTGTCTGAGTTCAATAAAACTGAGCTCATAAATATCTTTAATAATATTGATCAAGTTCTTTTTAATATTTGTGATATCTGTATTCTTACCTGGAAACTGAAGCACCGCTATAAGAAACAAAGAAATGTGAATCCATTTGAAGTCGACCATGGTGACTCTCTGTCTCTCTTCTTCTTCTGTCTCTTCACTGTCTAAAGTCGTGCTTTAGTACAGAGCTGCTGCGTCTACTTCCTGTGGTTACCGTGATGTCACTTCCTCATAGCGACTCTTAGCCTGTTTTAGATTTCCGTGTCTCTGAATTTCTTTGTAGACGTACAAACAGCCAAAAACTCATTTTTGAAATGTAGTTTTCTCTCAGGAAAAGAATCTGTCTCTGCATTCATTGAGCCAATCTGACGCTGCAACAAACAAACTATGTGAAGACTCAAGTCCACACTGTGTGACAGTCCCTCTGTGTGTATGTGTCAATGATGTGTTTCTCAAGAAGTGAAAGGGGAAGTTGTCTGTCTGATTGTTGGTTCAGATAAATGTTGTCATGACTGCAGCTTGTTTTCTTTGGATGGTGTTTATTAGAAAACAGACAGGATTCATGGTGATGTTTGACAGACTCATGAACAGACAGCTGAAGAGTCAAACTCCTCGTCCACCACACTTTGACTCTTGATGTCCACGGTGCAACATGTTGATGCTGCAGCAGCCTCTTCCGTCTCTGCAGTCCTTTTCCAGAGAACTGAACGGGAAGTGTTTTTTGTAGAATGAGGTGCGGTGACCGGTTAAAATCTTAAAATAACCACATGAAGATGCAAACATGCAAAGACACAGCAACAGACACTTCATTAGGACACAAGACAAAGAGCCTTTTTGTTAAGGGACCGTCGCGCAGTTCCATAGTCTCTGTGTGCAGCAGAGCACTGTCATCATATGCAGAGGAGCCTGTCTGAGTTGAGAGGTTGGAAATGATTGACGCTCCCTTACTTAGTTAACGCTGCATTTTCTTCCTTTTCCTCATCTTTGTACCGTTTCTGCTGATTTGATATAAACCCCCTGCGGGATGAACACAGTAGTGGTTTGATTGGGCATCATGTAGATGATCCTTTTCCTTGTTCAGGTGTTCGTCCCAGTTTTGGTGCAGGGCCGCCTCTAGGATCAGAACTAGAGGGGGCCTCGGCCCCTCATGAGAACGTGACGTGTATACGGTACCTTAAAGTCTTTAACCCTCCTGATAAATCACTCATTTCATCTGACGACAATAAATATATTGATTTAATATTTTTCTTTGTATTTTTAAATTCACAACAAAATTTCAAAAGTCATTTAAAGCAGAGGCTCTGATCCGTCAGGCCCCTGTGCTTGTGCCCTGTTGGCCCGTTCATGAATCCATCTATCGCAAAGAAAATCCACCTTCCATTCGGAAATCACAAAACACAGTGCAGCACTGAATGTTCAACATTTCTTTATTCGCAGATTATATAATCATCATAGAAAATAAAGACAAAACTCTGAGTGAATCCGTCGAGACTCAAAGCTCATTCAAGCCTGTCAGGACGACCCAGGGATCAAACCCGGGTCTCTGGTGTAGCAGGCAGACGGTTAACCACAGGACCAAGGGATGGACTCAAATGCAGAGAGAGGCAGACAAGGCAGGTCAGATCAGAAAATTTTACTGAGTCAAAAACAAGGTTTCAACAAGGCAAAACTAGGCAGGCTCCGTTCACAGTTTGGAAGTGCAAAAAGTAGTCCAGCAACAAAAAAGGTTCAAAGCTCAGAAGTTTTCAAAGACAGGATTCTCACAAAACTAAGTTCACAAAAAAAAAAAAAAAACAGTCCAAGGTCCAGAAACACAAAACCAAGGAGTCAAAAAAGTACTTGAAAAAACACAGGAGAGACTTACACGATGTGCACACTTCAGGTTGACAATTCCAAGACTGAGCACCAGAACAAAAAAACGAGCAGGCATTTAAAGGGAGTCAGAACGAGGTTACAGGAGGCAAGTAATCAACATAACATCCAATCAAACAAAGCATGACTCAGGTAAAGGTTGACTCAGCACACAGAAGTGGGCAAAATGAGGACATCTAGTGGTGAGTTCAGAAAAAATGTCCCAAAAACCTCACAAAGCACAAACACACACTGGACTCTAACAAACATGCTGACAACAACAGAAAAGCTAACAGGTGAATTTAAATGAGTTCACCTTGAATGAAGACGTGCGCTCAGCTGTAGCTTCAAAACTGATCAGCTCATCTTAAAGTCAGGACTAAATATTTGATCAGAAGCAAATTTAAGGAATGTTAAACAAGAGTTAAAGCTCTTTCCAGTTCAAACAGTTCAAATCCAGCTGCTGAGCTCTGAACTGACTGCAGATGAGAAAAGTTTTTTACAACAGATGCAGAAAAAGACAAAAACTAAAATAAGAAGTCTCTCAAAATGATCTGAGGATGTTTTTGTGATTTCAGATCTTCGGTCATGTAAAACATGCTGAGCTGATGTAGAAGCTGTTGATGGGTGGAGTCTGATGGAGGCAGGAGTGTTGGTCCAACTCAAAGGGAAGATGTGACGTTCTCATAGTTCGCTGCACCGTCATCTTCATCATCATCCACCTGTGAAAGACAACCAGGACACCAAACAATCAACAGGAATCAATCAATCAGTGATCTGACCGTTTCTTTGTTTTGTTTCTTTACTGTAAAAAACTCACCACGTTTTCATCCATCTGTGTTTTTCTCCCTGAAAAGACGAGAGAAAGATTCAACTTTAGTTTCCAGTGAAAATCCAGATCATCAACTTCTTGTTTCTGAGTTTCATCACTCAAAGTTCTCACCTTTAGTTCTCGTCCACATGTTGACTGCCACGACGATTACTATGAGAGCTGCTAAACCCAAAGACACGATGATGAACCTCCACCAACCTGGAAAGAGAATGACAACATAAAAATATTCATCTGTTTGAAAGAGGAGAGTAAAAGAGAAGTGACATATGTTACATATATACATGACACACAATACAGAAGTGTGTCAGGATGGAAAGGTTCTTCTGTTTGCATCTTTGTGAACTCAGAATGACTCCACCCACACAGAGAGACAGAATACAGGAACAGATGTATAAAAATGATGAGTCACTACCTTTCTGATCGCCTCTTAGATTTGCTGAGTCATCATTGATTGCAGACACTGTCGTGATGGTTCCTCTTTTCATGCTGCGTTCAGTTGTTGTTGGTGTTGGTTTAGTTTTTCTCGTGTCGTCACCTGAACAGATGAAAACAACTCAACAAAGTGTTCAGTACAAACTTGTGTTGTGATGTAATATTCAAACTTCACATCCATAAAACAAACAAATATTTCAGGTAATTATTCACGTCAGTCTGAAGTGACTTTAAACAGCTCAACATATTCTCACCTGGTTTCTCACCTGAGGGCTGAAGTCTGAAGGGAAACAGCTTCACATGTCCAGTGTAAAAATCAGTCACTTCACAGTTAAATGACTTGTACTTCTTTGACTCCTTCTTCTTATAGGTAAAATGATCTGAGCACCTACGCTGTGAGGTCTCCTTGTCTTTGTCTTTACCCTCAGACAGCCACTCCACTCTGTATTTACAGTAATCATATACTGACACAGAGCAGAACAGCGTCACCTCATCATTGTTCTCGCGTTCAGTCACTGGTGAAGAGAGTAAAATTCACTTCATCACTATGATCATAATTATTGTTTGAGCTGAAACATGATGATGGAAATACTCACTGGTAACAGTCAACAGATGAACCAGACTGTCTCCAAATCCTGAGTCAAACTGTCTGCAGGTGTACTGACCAGCATCTTCATCTGTGACCTTCTTTATAACCAGAGAACAGTTCTGTGTGACACTCAGTCTGTCTGATTTAGATTTGGCTCTTTCACCAATCTGTCCATCTTTAATCAGCTCTACTATTGTGCTGCTTCTTGGAGCATTGAAGAGCCACTGAGTATGTTCACATTTGTCCTGATCACCAATCACATTTTTACAAAGCAAAGTGACTTCATCTCCAACTCTGACAGCAACACGGGGAACAGACTGTCCAGTCACTGCTGCTGAAAAGATGAGAAAAGAAGAAATCTGAATCTGACCTTTACGTGAAAATTTAGTCTGAGGATCATTTTAGTTTGTTCTCTAACATTTCGGCTCTGGTATATTTGGTTTGTATGTTATAACATGGTAGAAATGGTATACGTTCTAAATGCATCTTACCTGTAAAGTGAAGCAGCAGAATCAGAAATGAAGACATTTGAATCCAGAATTCAACCATCGTGCTTCAGTCCGTCTTCTGTCTCTTCTCGGCTGTTAACTGTCACAGTCCGGAAGGTGCTGGGAGAAAAATGATGCGAACATGAATGTACTTCCTGTGCTGAGGCAATGTGTCACTTCCTCATAGTGACTGTCGACTGAAGTAGAAGGGGAGGTTGTCATGACTGCAGCTTGTTTTCTTTGGATGGTGTTTATTAGAAAACAGACAGGATTCATGGTGATGTTTGACAGACTCATGAACAGACAGCTGAAGAGTCAAACTCCTCGTCCACCACACTTTGACTCTTGATGTCCACGGTTGCAACATGTTGATGCTGCAGCAGCCTCTTCGTCTCTGCAGTCCTTTTTCAGAGAACTGAACGGGAAGTGTTTTTTTAGAATGTGGTCCGGTGACCGGTTAACACTTAAAATAACCACATGAAGATGCAAACATGCAAAGACACAGTAACAGACACTTCATCAGGACATAAGACAAAGCTGTTTATCAAATTCTGTTGAAGACTATTTTAACTCTGCTCTCTACTTTAAATATATAAGATTTCATATAGAGATTCACGTGGCGTCTTGTGTACCGTATCCTTCCTGGGTTGAAAGAAGATGTTACAGTTTGCAGGTTGTTCTGTGTTTCCTGTTTTATTTTGTAGTTCTTCCCCGTCTGTGTCTTCTCTAATTCTACTTCCTGTCTTGTTCTCCCACCTGGTGTCCTGCATGCTTTTCAGTTCCTGTGTTTCCTCGTCTGTCTGTCCTGTGTGTGAGTGTGTCTGTGATTATCCTCGTGTGTTTTATGGTTCCTGGTTTTGTACCTCGCCTGTTTTGGACCCTGCCTTTGCCTTTGCCCTGCTGTCTTGTGCTCATCCTTCACTGTTTTATCATTAAAGCTTTACGTATAACACAGAAAAATCCATGTCTCCCAAAAAGTAAATGTTACGTCCCCAGTTGGACCAGGGGATGGAGGGAATAACATACAACAGAAAAAAACGGGAGTTTTGGCAGAAACGGTGTACAAAAAGAAGTTTATTGATAGAACAAAGCAAAAGAGGAGAAACGGATCAACTTAAGACGGGCTGCCACAAAACGCAGGGGGCCGAATTACCAGTTGCTGAAAGAGCTCACTCTTGCCAAAATCACACACACAGCAAAACAGCCACACAGGCCAAACCACCAGGTGAGAGAGAGAGGAGAGAGAGACGCCGGCTCCGCCTTCCGGTTATATAACCTGCCCACTTGAGTGGCCCACAGGTGAATCCGATTCCACACCAGCACACCAGGGAATTAGGGGCCGAAACCTATAGTGAGAGAGGCGGGGACAAAAAGAGGAACCCCAAAACAAAAAACACAGGCCAGCAGCCGTAACAGTAAAAAATATAGAAAGAAAGAAATTCATGATCTCACAGGATTTTATTTACACCAATACAACATTAAACGCAAGCATTCAACCATGAACAACATAAAATCATTTCACAAAAATATGCAGGAAGGAACAGTATAAAGACTACAGTGTAGCATAATATATACATATACAGTATATATCCAACATGTCTGCCCCATTATTTCCCCGTCTCCACCTCTAGAGGGAGCCCACAGGACGCCTTTCACGGTGCTGTAGGTCACTGTATCACCTTCGTCATTGTCATATCATCAACGACCTGCCAAGAACAGAGAATAACTTCTGAATTACATGCACATAAACATAAACGTGTTGGTCTGACGGTGGCCGCCTCTGTGTGGGGAAGCTGAAACGAACCACACCAGGATCTAACTAACATCCGGCGACCATGAACGCTCACAGCACATTACATGCCACGGCCTCAGATACTGTCTGTCGACTGACGTCAGAATACAGAACCAAAAGTTTGGACACGCCTCTTATTCAGGTTATTACTTTGAACACTGTAGAATCTATCAGCCCTCATAGCCTGCAGGTTTGTGTTGGGTCATTGTCCTGTTCAAGAACAGATGATGTCGCTGCCCGATGCTCTGCCATGCTGGTTAAGTCTGCTTTGAAGTCATCGTATGGTCGCTGTTGTGCACAGTCAACAGCTTCACAGTGGGAACCACACATGTAGATACCATCGACTTTTGATGAAATCACAGATTCCCACTGCTCTCATGTCCATCACTTGTGTTCCTTGTTCCAAGCAATGGTGGCCTTCCTCAGTACTGGTTTCCTTTGTCTGAACGTGTGCAGGCCAGAAAGCGGCTTCCTCAACACATAATTCCTTACATGTCATTTATTTAGTCATAAAAATAAAGAAACCTTAGAAAAGAAGGCGGTTTGTCCTAACGTTTTGATATAATTAGACAGCTTACCTGGGCGTTCCTGTTGTTCTTCTTGGTTGTAGATGATGGAGGCGTAGGAGACACCACCTTCAGTATCAGCCTACACAGAGAGGACAACAACGTGTGTGCTCAGTAACATCGGAGTTCCCCTTTCTCCTCTCGTGTGTGACAAACGTGTGTGTGTGATCACACAGCGTTAGTTTTCTGCATAAACGCTGTTTAATATTAGTTAGTCTGTGTAGGTTTCAGGTTTGAAGAGAATGTAATGCAACAGTCCCACAGCAAAACTGCCAACACAAGACAGTTCATTCAACAGTCTGGAGTTGCTGTTGTGTTGCGTTTCTCTGATTTTTTCTGTGTTCAGTTTGAACACTCACCGTGTTTCGATGCATCTGTGCATTTTCTAAAAAGACCAAAGAGAGTCAAGTTTAGTTTCCACGGTGAAAATCAAACTTCTTCTTTTTCTTCTTAAAGTTTCATCTGTTCTCACCTTGAGCTCTCTTCCATTTGATGACGGCCGCCACAAAGAAGAAAAGTGCTGCAACAACCAGAGCTGCGATGACGAACCACCACCGCCGACCTGGGAAGTCAGAAATAAGAAACTGTTGATCAGAAATCTTCTTTCTGGGTGTCGCTCTGATGTGTTCAGTCTCTACCTTGTTTCGTTCCATCATGGTTGGTTGTAAATGTTGGTTTTTCACCTCCTGATGTGTTTTTCATTTCCACTGATGTCCATTTGTTTCTTGCTGTCGGTGTTGATTTAATTGATGTTGGTGATGTTGCAGTTGCTGCTGCATCACCTAACAAACAAAATGCAGCAAACTGGTCAGTTCAAACCAACTAATTATCAGTTTAAAGTGACTTCAAACTGCTCACCTGTTTTCTCTCCTGAGGACTGACGGCTGAAGGTGAACTGCTGCACTGCTCCAGTGGAAACGTCAGTCACTTCACATTTAAATGACTGCTTCAGATAAGAGGTAAGAAATGTGACGCTAACTGAGCAGTTAGACTTTGACTTCAAGTCTCTGTTGCCTTTCATCCACATTTTTTCCCCTCATACAGCCACTTCAACTGTGTGTCTACACCATCCATGTTCTGACAGAGAGCAGTTCAACGTCACCTGATCAGTGCTCCTGTGTTCAAGTTACTGGTGAAGGATGGAGACATTGTGAGAGAAGACAACAAGAGTCAAACTCACTTCATCACTGTGATCATAATTATTGTGATGTTTCACAGTTGAGCTGAAAACATGATGATGGAAATACTCACTGTTAACAACAGACAGAGATAAATTATAGATAACTTGTTGCTCTTTTTTTGTTTTGTTTCTGTTTGCAACTGTAAGCGCCGACATCTTCATATGTGACCTTCTTTATAACCAGAGAACATTTCTGTGTAACGCTCAGTCTGTCTGAGTTAGATTTGCCTTCTTTGTCACTCTGTCCTTGATTAAAGTTCATCACTGGTTTTCCTGAACTTCTGATGACCCAGGTAGTACCATCACACTTATCCTGATCATCTGTCACACTTGCACAAGACAAAGTGACTTCCTCTCCAGCTCTGACAGTGAATGAGGAATGAGACCAAGCTGACGCTGATAAAAACAAAAAAAGTGAAAAAATAAACTGAAACGTGAAACATGACTTTACAGTTTGCGTGACGATGATTTTAGATGAGTCCACTGAACTCACCATGTTACAAAGGATGAACACCAGCAGTACCATTAGTAACATAAATGCAGTTTAACAATGTTTTCTTACCTGACAAACCGAACGGCAGCATCAGAAATAAAGAAAATATGATCCACTTGAATGCAGCCATCGTGCTCCTCTCTTGGTCTCACGCTGTCAACTGTCAAAGTATCGAACGTGCAGCTTCTTCTTCCTGTAAAAATAGAGAGCTCATTTCCTCATGCTGACTTCAGTCTGTGTTTTCACACCTTTGCTGCCTTTTGCATTTGTTTGTAACATTAGCTTTCATTCTCTCCGAGTTTCTCGAAGATGAAGAGTGAAAAAACTTTTAACATCACACGTCACGTTTTAAGTTTTAAATTGGATGAAAGATTGTTAGTTCAGATAAATGATTGCAATAATTTAATTGTCTTATGGGTGGAGCAGTGTGACAACAACAACAACATATAAATTGCTGGTCTGAGACATGTTAGTTCCTCTTTTTATCATTTTTAGAGAACTAAAAGTCTTGATGAGAGGGTGGGTACACCAGCTGCAGGCCTCGTGAGATGTCTTTACATATTTACATTTTTAGATCTTTACATTTGACTTCTTTACATCAAACAGCTTTAATCTACTCCTCTGTCTCCATCACACCTACGTTAGCCTGAGTTCTCCTGGCTCTGATTGGTTAGTTCAGTCACATGTGAGTCAGAAAGAGGAAATCTTCTCTTGCAGTGAATGAAGTGTGAAAATGCTGCATGCAAAAGTTGCCCGCCTCCACCCTGCCGTTTCTTCTCACAAAGAGTGATCCAGTCACCACATATCAAACCCTCACAGTATGACGGACTTTGGCTTTTTGCTAAATTATACATTTATTCTCTGAAAGTTTATCTGAATCTGTTTGACGTCACCGCTGTTACACACTGCAGAGATGAGTCTGTGGTCCTTTAATGATGTCTTAAAATAATCTGTAATCGTATCACAGCTGCAGTAAGAGGTCACGTGCGTCCACCATGAACACTTCTGTGTGTAGTCTGAGCTGTTGCAGTGTTATTTATGTGTGATTTAGACAGTTCTTACAGGCCAGAGTGAACAGAAGTGTTTAACCAAACAGAGGGAAGTCTGACTACTAGAGGTGAGAAAACAGAAGTGCACAGTGGAGCAGAGGAGACTGTGTTAGTTTGACAGCCAGAACTGCAAAACCTGTAAAATTAATAGAAAATACCCATAAAAAAGAAAACACTGTTAGAAATGTCATCATGTTTGTCTATTACACCATCACACCTCGTACTTGTCTGACTCACTTAGTGTTTCACATTAACAGTACTATGTTTTTCTAGTCTGCTCTTATGTGGTGTTCCACAAGGATCGACCCTTGGTCCTCTTATGTTTTTATTTGTTTGCTAACGCTGAGTCATCTGCTTAATTCCTCCAGTGGTCTATCTTTAATCTCTAAGATGACGACATGCAGCTTCATCTCTCAACTGAACCTCAATAATTTGACCACCTGTCATGACCGCTGAGCTTCTGTTACAAACTGGATGTCTCAAATTTCCACATTTCTGACTAATCTGCGATCCTTATGATCGGCCCCTCAATCGAACCCACGTTATGAGCCGTTCAATTACATTAAGGGCCAAACACACAGTCTAAATTGTTGATCTCAATCAGAATCAGTTCTTCTCTACACTGGCAACAAAGACGATTGCAAACAGATGCAGCTTCAAGTTTGAGCAGTGAACTCTAAATTCTTTATTGTGTTTGCGCAGAGTACAAGTATTGAGACAAAGAAACACAGTTTAGCATCCAGAAGTGCAAAAAGCATTAAAGTGCAGAACAATGTACAAAGTGCATTATTTAATATACAGAATACACAGTAGGGGGTACATATGAACATGATAAGACATATACAGGATTAACAGCACTACCATGTGCAGCATTTACACAAGGACATTAGTAGAACACATTATATACAGAATAAACATCATGCAATATGAATGTGGTGTCTACATATAGAGCAGATATATACAGTGTGGATCAGGCAGCTTCTTAATGTGAACTCCAAGACGCGAACATCTGTGTCCCACTCAGACTAAATACAAATATTTGTTACACTGATTGATGAAACAAACACATTCAGTCATCCAGGATATAAAATGTTATGATCACGTTGTCAATGTGGAAGTACCAAAAAAACTGCAGTACCTCAAACGGCCACTCGAGGCTACGAAACAGGTTAAAGCAGACAAGCAGGAGGCAGGACGGCCAAGATGAGACGATCTTTGACAGCAGTGGACTCGGTTCTCTGGTGATGATCAGTGCAGTGTGAAGGAGGCAGGAGGCTCTCCAATGCTTTCATATATCACTGTACCGTCGTCTGCATCTTCATAGTCAATGCTCCTGTGAACACATGTGGGGGATTCTGGGTGAGCAAATAAATGTTGGGAACACAGAACAGCTGGAGTTTAGTGCCTTGCTCGAGAGAACCAGAGTGATTCACTTTCCTAACACGCACTGACTTTCAGGCTTCCTTTGCTCCACATTTAACACGAGGAAATTAAAACAATCATTGACATTCACATTGTCCAAAAGCACCCTGAACGCATCGCATTTTCCTCCCAGCTGACCGTTGGTGCTTGGCCGGGGTCAGCAGAAACCTGAACCAAACTCACCGTGTTTTCTTCCGTCTGTGTTTTTGTTCCCTGAAAGGACAAAAAGAGAGTCGAGTTTAGCTTCCGCAGTAGTTAAAACAGCTTTCATCCTGACTTGTTGTTTCACCTTTGGGTCTTGTCCAGATGTTGACTGCAACAACGCTTATTATGAGTGCTGATAAACCCGCAGACACGATGATGGAGCGCAACCCAAACTGAAAAGACAAAGTGTTAGTCACAGTCAGAGGTGACATATTTGTTGGTTACATCCTTTCTGGGTGTCGCTCTGATGTGTTCAGTCTCTACCTTGTTTCGTTCCATCATGGTTGGTTGTAAATGTTGGTTTTTCACCTCCTGATGTGTTTTTCATTTCCACTGATGTCCATTTGTTTCTTGCTGTCGGTGTTGATTTAATTGCTGTTGGTGATGTTGCAGTTGCTGCTGCATCACCTAACAAACAAAATGCAGCAAACTGGTCAGTTTTAAACCAACTAATTATCAGTTTAAGTGACTTCAAACTGCTCACCTGTTTTCTCTCCTGAGGACTGACGGCTGAAGTGTGAACTGCTGCACTGCTCCAGTGGAAACGTCAGTCACTTCACATTTATTAATGACTGCTTCAGATAAGAGGTAAGAAACGTGGCGGAACTGAGCAGACAGACTCTGATGTCTTATGTCTTTGTGATCTTTATCCACGTCTTCCCCTCATACAGCCACTTCACTGTGTGTTCACACCACCGCTGCACTGACACAGAGCAGGACAACGTCACCTGATCACTGCTCCTGTGTTCAGTCACTGGTGAAGATGGAGATATCGTGAGAGAAAGACAACAAGAGTCAAACTCACTTCATCACTATGATCATAATTATTCAAAACATGATGACGGAAATACTCACTGCTAACAACAGACAGATACACTTGAGAGGATTGTTCTTGTGTTTGTCCTGAGTTCCACTGCTGACAGTAGTAGTAGTAACGTCCAGCATCTTCATCTGTGACCTTCTTTAAACCAGAGAACAGTTCTGTGTAACACTCAGTCTGTCTGATTTAGATTTGGCGTCTTGAATCTGTCCACGTTCGAACAGCATCACTCTGCTTCTTAAATCACGGAAGAGCCAAACGATAAAAATCACTTATTCTGCTCGTCTGTCACACTTGCACAAGACAAAGTGACTTCCTCTCCAGCTCTGACAGAGAGGGAGGAATCTGTCCGAGCTGGTTCTTTGAGAAAAACATGACAATGAATATGTTTACAGTCTGATGACAATTTTTAGAGACAACAAAGTTTCTAAATGTGACAGTTTACTTAACTCACCGTCTCACAAGCAAA